>CM035433.1:115336610-115451610 GCA_020310875.1 Ceratopteris richardii | reverse complement strand
GTATCCTATCACAAATTAGCATATAAGGACCACTCTACTCATAAATAAGTAGAGGAAAACAAGGAAGAGCATCCCCATGCTGTAGAAGAGTCATATCTATTCTGAGATTACTCCTAAAGCTCCATTTCTTCTCCATACTGTCTCTAGATTAGATGCTTTCTCATATTTTCTATTTTGTTGAAGTTGTTTCATATACTTTATATGATCCAATTTTTAGAATCCTATACTTCATGGAAAGATAATGAAATCTAATTTATTCTTGTAAATTTTCATTTTCATTCTCTATGCGAATCAAGAGATATAGGTAAATCTTTGTCTATGTGTCAAGTTTGTTTAATGTGTGTAACATGTTATCTACTTTGCAGAGATTGTTTGAGATGCGTACAAATGTCCAAATTGAGCATACTAGAGCTCATTGGAAAAAATATGGAAGTCTAATTTCTAGAAACAACTTTTAATCTTCATTGGATACAAGATACATGAGATATAGACAATTCTCTATCTGTTTATCAAGTCTATTCATTGTGTAACATGTAGTCTATTTTGCAGAGATTGTTTGCTATATCTACGAGTCTCCAAATGGAGCATTCAATAGCTTATTAAAAAGATTTATAATCATTGTAACCAAATTTTTAGCTTGATTGGATATGTGAATTTGAAGATATAGGAAATTCTCTATGTACATATCAAGTTTGTAGAATGTGTGTAACAGGTAGTCTATTATACAGAGAGTGCATGAAGGACACAAATAGTATTGCTGCTCATCTAAATGAGTTTGCTGCTATATTCTCCCAGCTACAGGCTCAAAAAATGGATATAGATAATGAAATGAAAGCAATTTTGTTGTTATGCACCTTGCCATCATCATGGGATATGTTTTACATAGCTATTAGCAATAGTGCACCTGGTGGTAAATTATTATATGATGACATATGTGGAGCACTCTTGAGTGAGGAGATTCATAGAAAATCTATGGTTGGTACTCAAAGTGGAGATGCATATAATGTTCATGATTCTTACCAAGGAAAGAATCAACAATGTGGCAGGAGCAAGAACAAGGAAAAGAATGGTCAACAGAATAAGAGTAGAAGTAAATCAAGGAAGAGGGATATCGAATGCCATTATTGTCATAAGAAAGGACACATGAAGAAAGATTGTTATGCATTAAAGAATGCTAAAGGTGAAGAATAGAATGTTGATGGGCATGTTAAACAACTACCTACACCATCTACTTCGACTATGAAGATTGAAGAAAGTAATGATATTTCTGATCATGTTGATGTGTTGACACTTGATAGCACTGTGTCAACTGAGGTGCTTATGGTTGATTCCCTTTCCCAGACGTGGATTCTAGATTCTGGTGCTTCATGGGACACCACATAGAGAATGTTTATTTGCTTATACAACAAAATCTCTTGGTACTGTGAGGCTTGGTGACTCTTACTAGTGTGATCTTGTTGGGATTGGAAATGTGGCTGTGTAGTTCATTCATGGTTCAAAATTCACTATGCATGATGTATGCCATGTACCTCAGTTATCACACAGATTGATGTCAGTTGGTCAACTCAATGACCTTGGTTACAAGGTGGTTTTCTATGCCTAATCCTTTCTCATATCAAAGGGCAATATGGTTATTGCAAAAGGAAGCAAAGTTGGCCCGCTTTATCCCTTATCAAAATCACAAAAAGAAAACTTGTTAGTTGTTACTAAACAACCTATGGCTTTTATTTGGCATTGTGGTTTGAGCCATGGAGATCTTCTAGATGATATCTATATGGAAAAACCAAAGGTTTATCTAGTTCGTGGCAAAGAAATTCTAGTTTGTAAGTTGAAGAAGAGCTTATATGGACTCAAAAAGTCCCCTAGACAATGGTACCAAAATTTTGATGCTTTTATGAAGTCTCAAGTCTATTATTGAAGCAATGAGGATCATTATCTCCATACAAAGAGATGCTTAGATGGAAACTTGTTATGCTTGATACTTTATGTCAATGATATGTTGATTGTTGGGAAGTCCTCCTATGACTTGTCGATTCTCAAAAAGAAGTTGAGTCTGAAATTTGATATGAAGGATTTGGGGGATGCCAAGCACATTCTTGGCATGGGCATTACTCATGTTAGGATCAAAATATGCATATAGCTGTCTCCAAGTGAGCACATATCCAAAGTACTTCACAGGTTCAATATATAGGGTGGAAATGCATTGAGTACACCTTTACCCACATATGTGAAATTGAGCAAGGATGATTGCCCCAAATCCGATTATGAAAAGGATTTCATGAACAAAATTCCTTATCAGTCTGTTGTCGGTAGTCTCATGCATGCTATGGTAGCTATGAGACTAGACATTGCATTTGCAGTTGGAGTTGTGAGCAGATATATGTCCAATCCTAGCAAGAAGCATTGGGGAGCGATCAAAACGATTTTGAGATATTTGAGTGGCACTAAGGACAAGTGTCTATGCTTGGGTATGTCATGAGGAAGGAGATAAGGAAGAGAGCTCACATATGCACTCTCACACTTAAAGAGGAACACACACACAAATTGAGGCAAGGAAGGAAGAATCTTCTTCTTCTTCTTCTATTTCATAAAAGGAATGTACAAGAATGACCTTAAACAAGAATACAATAAGTGCAATATATAAAGAACAATACATAAGGAAAAACCTAATGTCTGCAAATGAGTGAGCTGGCTAGAAACAAATGTGCCATCACTCTCGATAGATAAATCTAATAAAGCTCAATGAAGTATCCTTGACATATACCGACGTGACCACTATACATATCAAAGAAATGAAAAAGTGATATGTGTCATCCTGGATCATCCCATGTTAAGCTTGGTATCTCAACACTCCCCCTCAAGCTCAATGTCATGTCCTTTGATCCAAGTATCTTCCAAAACTTCTTCAGCTTCTCTGCTCCAAATGCTTTAGTAAGAATATCTGCAACCTGCTCATCTGTCCTCACATAAACAAGATCAATATCACGTGTTAATACCTTCTCTCTCTGATGAAGTGATAATGTACCTCGATATGCTTTGTTCTAGCATGAAAAATAGGGTTATGTGCTAACTATTTGCTGCTAAGATTATCAAGATAGATGGTGATAGCCTTTTGCACTTCCACACCTGAATCTGCAAGTAGCATCTCAAGCCATGATGCTTCACATGCTTCCATTGCATCACCTCTATAAACTTCAAATTTTGATCTAATGGCATAGAAATTGGCTTACAGTCAGCCATACCATACTTTTGTAGCATATTCAAGGCATATTGCCTTTTCGACATCCACATACCGATTTTTGTATGTATAAACTCAATGCCCAAGAAATAGCACAGCACACCAAGATCTTTCATGTCAAATTCCTACATAAGAAATTGCTTTACCTCTTTGATGCTTTCTTCATTATCACCACCTACAATCAAATCATCAACGTAAATAGCCACAATCGTGATGCCATCATCACCCTTCCTTAAGAAAATCCAATGGTGGTTAAGTAATCAGTAATCCTTACATGCCATGCATGAGGAGCTTGCCTAAGCTCATACAAAGCTTTTTGCAACCTGCAAACATATTCTGGGTGCTATGAATCTTCATATCCTTGTGGCTGGTCCATGTATACTTCTTCCTATAACTCACCATGTAGGAAAGCATTCTTTACATCCATCTGATGCAAAGTCCATCTTTTTGTTGTAGCTAATGCAACAAGTGTTCTGACAGTAGACATTTTAGCTACAAGGCTAAATGTTTCCTCATAATCAATGCCATATGTTTGTGCATATCCTTTTGCTACCAATTGTGCTTTATACCTACTTATGCTACCATCAACATTGTGCTTTAACTTATAAACCCACTTGCAGCCTATGGGTTTCTTTCCTTGCAACAATGGAACCAGCTTCCATGAATGATTTCCATAAAGTGCAGCCATCTCCTCATCCATAGCTTTTTCCCAATCTGCATTTCCATTTGCATCTTCAAAACAAGAAGGTTTGACATCTTGTATCACCTTTTTCATGTAGGCATAATGACGAGCCATGTAACTATCATGTGTCAATTGTTGCATTGAGTTCTGCATCCTTCCATCTCTTCTTGGTCCTGGGTCACTTCTCCTTGTATCATCTGCATGTAATTTTCTTACTCATAGAATCTTCATAGAGGGAAATCCAAGTTCCTCATCAAGACTCTTTTTTAAACCACTTGAATCTCCATCAATGTCTTCAAAACCTGTACACGTTTTACTACCAGGAGAAAGCTTTTCTTTACCTTTCTTGGATGTATTTGATGAATTTGCTGGATTGAAATTTCCATGCAATCTTCCACTCCATGGATTTGAGTTGGAACTATTGCTTGGTGATGCATCTCGTCCACTCAAAACTTGAGATTCTACACTTGGTTTTTCACCATTTTTTTGTCATTTGATTCAAGATTACGTCCATCTTTGGCATCTGCATGGAAGCTTGACATTTCATGAGACACATCTCTGCTTACCTTCACCTATCGTGTGAGTGGGTTATAACATATATACGCCTTTTGCTCAAGAGAGTATCCAATGAAGATATATTTTTCTTCTTTTGGATCACGCTTCATCCTCAACTCATTTGGAACATGTACATATGCAATACATCCAAATACTTTCATATGTGATAAGTTTGGCTTTTTACGTGTAAACTTCTCTTCAGGTGTAACTTGATATACAACAACAGTCAGAGTTCTATTCATGATGTAGCTTCTACCCAATATCAATGAGGCATATTCTTCTCAGCCATCAAAGCTCTTCCTATTTCTGCAATATTTCTATTTTTGTGTTCAACATTGCAATTCTATTGTGGTGTGTACCTGCATGAAAATTGACATCGAATTCCATGACTTTTAAGAAGGTTGTTGAATTCATTTGACATGTATTCACCTCCTCCATCAGACCTTAATATCTGAATATAATATATCTGAATATAATTTCATGTCTGCTTTTCCACCATAGCCTTAAAATTCTAGAAGTGAATGAACACCTCACTCTTCTCTTTCATGAAATATACCCATAATTTTTGTGTATGTTCATCAATTAAAGTAACATAAAACTTGCGACCGCCCATAGATGTGGTCTTTGGAGGACCTCAAACATCTATATGTACCATTTCTAGCACGTTTTCACTAACATGCTTGTCATGTGGAAATGATGCTCTTGATTGTTTACCAAATTGACATGTTGCACATATCTTTTGCATTTTTGCAACCTTGAACTTTGGTAGTCCATTAACAATCTCCTTTGACTGCATGAATTTTAGCCTTTGCAGATTTGCATGTCCAATTCGTTTGTGCCAAATCTCTATATCAACAATAACTCCTTCACCTTTTGCAAACATGGCTGCATTCATTTTAAGAGTTTTCACATTTAAGGTGAACATCCTACCCACTTTGTTTCCTTTGGCAATCAATCATCCATCCTATTTATACTCTTCTACATATAACCCATCGGCATTGAACCTGACTTGTAATCCCTGGCCAACCATTTGTCCAACAATAACCAGATGTTATATTTGAAACATGTAGCACATCGGCAAGATGTTTTACCTTTCTGTCCTCCATAGATAGTGCTATGTTTCCGGTATGCTCGATAGGGTGTGATGTGTCATCACCTGTTTCAACATATCTAGGAACTAGAAATTTTTGCAAACTAATAAACCATTCCACATGATTGGTCATGTGATTTGAAGCACCTGAATCAACATACCATATACTTTCATTCGATTTCAAAACATCAACAAACATTGTATTCATCATGTGATGTTGAACCATGAACAACTTATCAGAGTCATCTACACTTGTGGATGCATAATTGTTTTCCTGCCTTCTGTTATTTTGATTCTTCAACCTACAATCACATTCAAAGTGTCCAAGTTTACCACAATTCAAGCATCCTTTACTATCATTATCTGAATCATTTCTTTGGAAATTTCTACGGCTTGTTTGGCTCCCCCTACCATGAAACTATCCTCTACCTTCTGCATGATTCTGATATTGACCTTGGTCTTCGTTACTATTTCCTCTTCCACTTCTGAAGCCTCTACCTCTGCCTCTTCCTCTGCCAAAGTAGAATACTTGCTCAAAACTAGGTTTTCCTTGCGAGTTTGAGTCCTCACCAAGATTCTTTTCTTCAATAATCAACATGGACACAAGATCAGCAAAATTTGGAATATTTTCCCTGGTCTGAATGGATGTTCTAAACTGCTTATATGCAGCTCCTAAACCATGAAGGCACACTTCCACCTTATCATCATCATCTACATTCATGCCAATAGATGCAAGTGACTCACATATGCTTTTGATTTTCAAGGTGTAGTCACTTACCAACATGCCCTTTTTCTCCAATGTATGCAGCTCGTTCTTGAGTTGCAATTTCTGTGCCTTTGTATTGGTCTCATACAATGTAACCAAATTGTTCCAAGCCTCTTTTGGAGTTTTGGTATCCTATATGTGTCCGATCATGCTAGGTTGTATGCTAACAGATAGCCAATACATTACCTTTCGTGCTCCTTGATTCCATTCCTCATACACTCTTAACTCGTATGCAGCCCGATTCCTCTCTGGTAACTGTGGAGCATCTTTGTTCTCTCCTTTGATGTACTTCCTATAGCCTTTTCCCATTAGGAAATTCATCATTCTGAATCTCCAAGCATGGAAGTTTCTCTTGTCCAGCTTATCACTCATAAGCTGACTCATTGCATCTATGTTTTTCCATTTCTACAGCAATTCATAACACTACAAAAAACTACAAGCAGTACTTCTACTTGAACACTATCGCACTATGACAGGACAATTTGATCTCAGAAAAACACAGTTTTCATGTATAGATAGTACACGAAATTGCTTGAAATTCTGGATCTGGAATATATGAGAGTTGCCAAATAGGACACAAGTTGTAGATTTGCAAACTGACTTGGTTTTTCTGTTTGCCCCACCTTGTGGGCTCGAAGTGAAGGTCAAGATGGCTCTAAAACTGTTGGAAAACAATGTCCCAATAGTTCATATTGCTCAGACTATAGCAGGATCTATAGGTGTCCATAATACTCCTTGTATAAGAAAAGTGCGTTGGCGCGTTGGCTAGTTGAGTGTCCTCCCATAGCAATGGTCTGGGTTCGAATCCCCGACAACACAACGATGAAGTTTTTATTTGACATGTGTTTTGAAAAACGAAAAAAAGATGGATAGTGATGGACGGATCGTGATAGCAATAGATCGCATGTGATTTTGTTTTCCATAGATCATAGTGTTTTTCTTTTGGAGTGCTTTATTTCAAGGAATCAACTACTATATAAGAAGAGCCATAGGCTCATTGTATTTATCCTTACACCAAATTCAATTCCAGATTTTGGTACCTCTTTAGAGGTGGTGCTCTAGCACACATGGGGCAGCCATGGTGCATTCTAGGAGCATGTTGAGGAGCAGTTATGGAGTTCTTCTTGGAGAAGAGTGTGCTCACACTCTTGCTTATGGAGAGGACTTTCCCATCAGCAGCTTGGTGGTTTGGATGAGCCATCCACATGATGTATTTGAAGATTGTCTTCTACATGAAGATTTCGGTGTACTTCAAAGACATCGGATGGAGGTTAACATAAGATTTGCATCTTATGCTAAGACTTCAGGTACATATTCTCTTTATGTACACAGGTACTACTTGGAGATTATGGAGGTAGTGGCATCCATATCAGGAGGAGTCCTATTCAGCATAGGTACAAGAGAATCAGTACATGTATGCTTTATGCATATTTGGATGAGGTGTTCGAGAAGGTATGTTCATATGAGTTTGAGGATTTCTGACAACAAACTTGTTAGCATTCTTTGCTACTTTTGTAAGTATGTGATCTTTCACACACGGATCTGACGTAGGGTCTTCCATAGCCTAAGTTCATATGAGGGTTTGCTGATTATCAGTTTTAGAGTGATCCTTCCTCTTTCTGTCACTCATATTCACACTCCTACAACCTATTAGGTCACACACCTCATATATATTTAGATTTCTGTCCATATATTTGAATATGTTTGTTACATTTGTACATTCATTTGTACATTCACTCATCCATCTATTTCTGTTCACATAGAGTGGTTGAGAGTTTTGCTCCCAAATTGTAATTTGAACATTTGTATATATGATAGTGTGAGTAAGCAGTGGCTTACATAACACTTTACACATGTTGTCTAATCTTTCTCTATCTTTGTCTCATCATTTGTATGATTAAATGTGGTATGTTCACGTTTTGTCAATATCTGAAGATTGTTGGATTCTATGTTGTAGATCTTGGACCTATGGAACCTTGGACCTATGGTATTATCCTTTGTTTGTGAAAGTTCTTTAACATTGGAGGAAGTAAGTCAAAGGTTCAAATTCTATCAGATTGGTGTTGCAGAGGAATAGAAGAAGATACTTGTTATGTTGCAGAAGGTTATGAATCCTAAAATGCTTTCAGTAAGGTTTTTATGATAGATCAGCTAACCTTATTCTATAATTTGGGAAGCTGAGGAATGACAGGGAAAGCTATTGGCATGTGTACAATGCTAATAAAAAGGGTTCAGAGATTTTTGTTTCAGATACAGGTATTGATCACTAAAGATCAGATTTATTGAAAGAAGGAAGACGTTCTAGATTTCATAAAGTCTGATATATTTGAAGAATTCTGGATACTAGTGTTAAGTCATCAGGGGGTGATGAAACATGAAGACTTATTTTCAGCCATATATGTGAAAGAATGCAGAGTCATACTACAGGTATTCCTATATTTCCTTTGTCAGTTTCTCTTTATGTTCCAGCTTTGAAAGAAGAAGGAAGAAGGAGAATATCTGGAGAAAGTTCCTGTTAGGGTGTTCCTGTTCAGGAGAAGGTTCCAGAGTTCTATTGAATAGAAGCTTGATATTTAAATATTTCAGAAAGGTATGTTTGAGAGGTGCACACATATATGTTTATACCAGACTCTGAAGGAAAGAGGTATGAAATACTTATAGATAGAACAAGGATGAAGACAAGATGACATCATAGATATGAGATTTTGATGAGACTCATGAGTTGACTTGAGTTGACTTGAGTACAGTCAGAGATGAACCAATAGTGTTCATAATACACTAGGTTGTGAGTTATCAATCATAGGTCCTAGGATTCAGTTCTTGATTATGTTTAGTGTATTTACATGACGCAGTAGAAGTACGTTGAGAAACCTTTTTCGTAAGGTAAATGCAAATATGTGGATCCTAGTGTATGTTTTTAGGTTTGAGAAGATAGGAGATAGCAGGTTCAGAGTCAGTACATGCTATATTTGTTGTCAAGCAGTGAATGCTTGATGAGTACACTATTGGATATCTAGTTTGCATATTTTCTCAGGTATTATGGTTCATATTCAACAAAGTTCAGGTTTTTTGAAGGAAATTCAAATTCAGTTTTGAAGAAGACTTTTGAAGAAAAGATTTGAAGGTCTATTCAAGGGTACTAGTTTGAAGCTTATGAAGTTTGAAGATCCAGTCCAATTTGTACCATTGTGACATTGAAGGGGGGATTGTTCAAAAACAATGTCCCAATAGTTCATATTGCTCAGACTATAACAGGATCTGTAGCTATCCATAATACTCCTTGTATAAGAAAAGTGTGTTGGTGTGTTGGCTAGCTGAATGTCCTCCCATAGCAATGGTCTGGGTTCGAATCCCCGACAGCACACATGATGAAGTTTTTGTTTGACATGTGTTTTGAAAAACAAAAAAAAGACGGACATCGACGGAAGGATTGCAATAGCAATAGATCGCATGTGATTTTGTTTTTCCATAGATCATAGTGTTTTGCTTTTGAAGTGCTTTATTTCAAGGAATCAACTACTATATAAGAAGAGCCATAGGCTCATTGTATTTATCCTTACACCAAATTCAACGCCAGATTTTAGTACCCCTTTAAAGGTGGTGCTCTAGCACATATGGGGTAGCCATGGTGCATTCTAGGAGCATGTTGAGGAGCAACTATGGAGTTCTTCTTGGAGAAGAGTGTGGTCACACTCTTGCTTATGGAGAGGACTTGCCCATCAGTAGCTTGGTGGTGTGGATTGGCCATCCACATGATGTATTTGAAGATTGTCTTCTACATGAAGATTTCGGTGTACATCAAAGACATTGGATGGAGGTTAACATAAGATTTGCATCTTATGTTAAGAATTCAGGTACATATTCTCTTTATGCACACATGTACTACTTGGAGATTATGGAGGCAGTGGCATCCATATCACGAGGAGTCCTATTCGGCATAGGTACAAGAGAATCAATACATGTATGCTTTATTCATATTTGGATGAGGTGTTTGAGAAGGTATGTTCATATGAGTTTGAGGATTTTTGACAGCAAACTTGTTAGCATTCTTTGCTACTTTTGTAAGTATGTGATCTTTCACACACGGATCTGATTTAGGGCCTTCCATAGCCTAAGTTCAGATGAGGGTTTGCTAGAGTGATCCTTCCTCTTTCTGTCACTCATATTCACTCGACAACCTATTAGGTCACACATCTCATATATATTCAGATTTCTGTCCATACATTTGAATATGTTTGTTACATTTGTACATTTACTCATCCATCTATTTCTGTTCACAGAGAGTGGTTGAGAGTTTTGCTCCCACATTGTAATTCAAACATTTGTATATATGATAGTGTGAGTAAGCAGTGGCTTACGTAACACTTTACACATGTTGTCTACTCTTTCTCTATCTTTGTTTCATCATTTGTATGATTAAATGTGTTATGTTCATGTTTTGTCAATATTGGAAGATTGCTGGATTCTATGTTGTAGATCCTGGACCTATGGAAACTTGGACAAGTGGTATTAGTAATGGGCCTACTAAATTTCCAACAGAAACTCTGATCTAACAAAAACCTACCTTCTACCTTCATGGCAATTTTTATAGCAATCGAAGGTCATTTGTGAATCATGCTTTCTCCATGCCTTCTCACATGCTCTTCACTGTCAGCCTTCTCCAAGAGCTCTCTATAGCCACACTGGCATTGGTACCATGTCACAAGGAAGGAGATAAGGAAGAGAGCTCACATATACACACTCACACTCAAAGAGGAACACACTTACAAATTGAGGCAAGGAAGGAAGAATCTTCTTCTTCTTCTTCTATTTCATAAAAGGAATGTACAAGAATGACCTTAAACAAGAATACAATAAGTGCAACATATAAAGAACAATACATAAGGAAAAACCTAATGTCCTCAAATGAGTGAGCTAGCCAGAAACAAATGGGCCATCACTATCGGTAGATAAATTTAATAAATCTCAATGTATCCCTGACATATACCGGTGTGACCACTATACATGTCAAAGAAATGAAAAAGTGATACGTGTCATCCTGGATCATCACATGTTGAGCTTGATATCTCAACAGGGTAGAGGGAAGGCATCCATTATTGGTTACATAGTCTTTGATTATGTTGGTTGTGTAGACAATCATAAGTCTACATCAGGGTACTTTTTTCATTTTGTTGTAGGTGTTATCTCTTGGACATCTCGTCTTCAAGAATGTACAGCTATTTCCACTACAGAAGTAGAGTATGTTGCAACAAGTGAGGCATGTATGGAAACATTGTGGCTTTCTCATCTTGCTTGTGATATGGGTCTCCCCTAGCAAGTACCTCATTTGCTCAATGATAATCAGAGTACCATTGATTTGGCTAAGAATCTAATGTATTATGTAAAAATCAAGCACATTGAGGTGAGCTATCACTTCATTAGAGATTGTTTAGCCACTGAGCGTGTTATTCTTGAGAAGCTTTATACTTGAGATAATCTTGTAGATGCTTTGACTAAATCTCTACCACAGGATAGCTTTTGACACCTTATCACTTGATGAGGGTCACTTGATTCATGATCTTGTTGGAGTTTGGGGTCTACGAAAGCATGCAACCACCATAAGGAGAAGAAGCTTGGAGCACAACACACAATATTGAATGTAATACCACTAGAATGTACAAAGATAAGTAACCCATTAGTGCTATAGGCATATATACAAGCCCGAGGAAAAAATCCTCCTAAAGAGGGAAAAACGTGCCCCGATGGTCCTAGTGTGTTCACACACATCACTACCTATATATATCAAGAAATCCCCCCCCGGGAGTGATGCGGTGAACAAGGAGCTGGCACTCATGTATAAGGAAGTGCCATGCTATATGGAAATCACTCCACAAAAGGAAGTGAGTCCAAAACTTTGCGAAAAGCTTCAAACTTCTCCCTAGGCAGAGCCTTTGTGAAAAGGTCTGCAATGTTCTCCTGCGTGGGCACATATGCCAAGTTGATCTCCTTAGTAGAGAACCTCTCCTTGATATAATGATAATGCACCTCAATGTGCTTAGTGCAAGCATGGAACAGCCAATGCGCTCTAACTGTCAGTGAAGATGGTGGCGACAGAAGACTGACCAACACCCAAATCAGCCATAAGGCGTTTGAGCCACACACTAAACAGTCGCTGTGAAAGCTACCCTATACTCAACCTCACAACTGGAAGTGGCCACAGTAGGATCCTTCTTGCTCAACCAAGATATACATGAGCTACCAAACATGAAGCAAAAGCCACTAGTGGACACATGAGTGTCATAGCAACCAGCCCAATCACTGTCAAAAAAAACATGCAAAACTGGTAGTAGTGATCCCCCCTTGGGATAAAACAACCCAAGTAGCTGGGTACCACTCAAGTACCGAAAGATGCGCTTAACGGCCTGTCAATGCTTGACACCTGGGCAACGCATAAACTTGCTCATCTGTGAGATAGCAAACTGAATATTTGGCTGAGTAATGCATAAGTAAATCAAGCATCCAACAACCTACTAATAGAGAACAACATCAAATGCATCTCCAGCATCATGAAGACTCAATCGCAAACCTGTCTCGGAGTGGCAATAGGCTTACAGTCGTCAAGGCCAAAATGCTACAATAATGTGTCAATATGTTTCATTTGACACAAAACCATTTCACTATCAACTTGCGTAAATTCAACGCCCAAATAATGATGCAAATGCCCCAAATCAGACATCTCAAATGAGGCATGCAAATCAGCCTTAAAATCAGCAATATGCATCTCGATAGGACCAGTGAGCAGCATGTCATCAATGTACAAAACAATGATCAGAAGCACATCATTAACATGCTTAACATATGAGGTGCTTTCAATTGGACTGTTCTGAAAACCATGTGCAGTCAGATAGGTATGTATCTTTTCATACCAAGCACATGGTGCTTGCTTTAAACCATATAATGCCTTCTTTAACTTGCACACCTAGTTTTTATGCCCTTTCTACACAAAGCCATGGGGCTGATAAACATACACTTTTTCATGCAACTCACCATTCAAAAATGTTGTTTTAATGTCCAAGTGATGTACATTCCAACCATGATGAGCTGCAAGTGCATAGATGCTACGAACAGTAGTCATTTGGCAAGTAGGAGCAAAGGTCTCATCAAAATCAATGCCTCTTTCCTTAGCATAATCCTTTGCAACAAGCCTAGCCTTATACTTGTCAACTGTTCCATCAGGTTTAAGCTTCAACTTGTATACCCACTTAGTGCCAATGGTGTTCTTGCCATGAGGCAAGTCACATAAAGACCAATTACCATTCTTCATTATAACATCATATTCAGATTGCATAACAACCATCCAATGTTTTGAATTTGGTGTGTTATCAAACAAAATAGGCTCATTCTCATCATAAGGACTAGATGCAACCATAGCATAGCAATCTGATGCAAAAGAGGCACTATGAGAGCATGAACGAGTACGATATGATAGAGGTGCATCTAATTTGCTGTCACGCAAAGTCTGCACCACCCATTTTGGCATAGTTTTTGCCTGCTCAATATCAACTCTCTCATCAACAAGTGCATCATGTAAATCTGCATAAAAAATGGAATGATCTGCATCATCTTCATACATGTCTTTGGAGCTAACATATGTCTCCTTCGTACATGAAAGTAAAGGCTGAATAGCATGTTCCACAAAAACAACATCACGACTAACCAAAATGCATTTAGTATGTGGATGATACAGATGATATCCTTTGCTTTCAGAATTGTACCCAACAAAAATACAGTTCACTACTTTATCATCCAATTTTTTGCAATGTTGTTTAGGCACTAATGCATATGCAAGACAACCAAAAACACGCAGATGAGCAATATATGGCTTGCAACCATGCCAAGCCTCATATGGAGTGATAGACAACAATGCTATAGTGGGACACCTGTTAAGTACATATGTTGCACACATAACAGCCTCAAGCCAGAAACTATATGGTAAAGCTTGACTCTTGACCATACACCTCGCCATCTCCATGAGTGACCTCTTCTTCCATTCAGAACCTCCATTCTATTGAGGTGTATATGGCACTGTACACTGATGTTTTATCCCACGTGCATCCAGAAATGCATTAAAGTCAGAAGACATATATTGCCCCTCTCAATCAGAACGGAGGGTGCCCATTTTACATGTTGACATATTTTCAACCAAAACCAAAAACTATTTGAAGCACGTGAACACTTCGGACTTTGCTTTCAATGGATATACCCATGCATGCCTGGAAAAAGCATCAATAAAAGTCACAAAGTAAAGATAGTTTCCAAAAGAGGGTGTTTGCATAGGACCACAGACATCACTATGAAGAAGTTGCAATTTCTATGTAGCTCGAACGGAAACAACTTTTGGGAATGAGCAACACTACATTTTTCTCAAAATACAGCCTTCACATACATGTTTACAAGTGCCTCAAGTTTGGGCAAAGAGGACACCATTTCAAGTTTCTAGAGGCATAGCAAACTAGCAAAATTTAGATGACCAAAGCATGCATGCCAAAGCTTTGCATTTGAGATAGCCTGAGAATCATGTATTGCACACGCCGAGTCATTCATAGATTTTTCATAATCTATGAGCTTATACAACCCATGAGATAAAATGCTAGAAGCAATAATCATGTCGCCTTTTGACAGATCATGAATTGTACATCTATCATCAACAAATTTCACAACCAAGCCAATCTTGGCTAAAGCCAAAACTGATAATAGATTCTTCTTGATTGCTGGCACAAATAAAGCATCTGATAATGTAAAAGAACTACCATCAGTAGTGGTTAGAATGACCTTAGCAACTCCCATAATAGGATAAGATGAGTTGTTGGTGCTCGTAACAGTATTCCCTGTAGGGGCAGGCTCGAGTGAAGAGAAGAAACTACACTGCGAGGTAATATGTTTGGTCGCCCCACTATCAATGTACCAAACATCTAAGTCTACTGTAGACATGCACTGCTCATGAGAAGATGGGTCAAAACTGCAAATAATAGTAAACACCCTTTCTTCATTCTGCGTAAGATTAGCAGACTCTGTTTTCAGTGTAGAGCCCTCTGCAACAACCATTCCGGCCTCTTTCTTCTTTGCCTCTTTAGTAGCCACTTTTGGGCAACGCTTAATGACATGAACATTTGTTTTATAGTATTTTCAAAACAATTTCTGCTTTTCTCATTTCTTTTCATCTTTGTCTTCCTTCTTCAATTGTGCAAAATTAGCAGATTTCTGCTTACTAAGAGAATAGCTCCATTTTCCTTTGCCCTTTTTACTAGCCAGGAAATGCCCTTTTTACTAGCCAAGAAAGCTTGATCTGCAACACGCATAATAGACATGTTCTACCTAGACTGATCTTCCTCCAACAAAACAGAAACTAACTCTTCAAATGTTAAGGCATTTGGATTGCCTTTCATCATCAAACGAAGAGTAGAAGGAAAACTCTTATATGAGTTGGGAAGACCATTCAGAACAGTCTGCACAAGTGAACTGTCAGGAAGGACTTCATCAAGAGAAATCAACTGTTCCTTCAAATCCTTGATCTTTGTCAAAAAAATTTCCATAGAATCACCTTCGTTCATGTGCTCACTCTCCAACTATTTTAAGAGGTAAGCAACACGGGCCTCATTCCTAGCCTGGTACAATGTGGTAAGTGTATCCTAAGCATCCTTAGCTGTTCTGCAAGACCAAATGTGAGGAATAATGGCACGTTTGATAAACAAAGCTATCAATGCATGTGCATGAGCATCTCTGCCATCCCAATGAATTTGCTCTATAGTAGGTGCAACAAAAATTGTAGCACAAACTTGAATATGAAGAATATCAACATTTTCAATGCCATCCACATCAACTTCAATACCTATATTTGCAGGTGTAATAGGACGTTTTTCAACATCCTACACAATGTTCCACAGTCCTTTTGCAACCAATACAGGTCGCATCATATAAACCCACAATGGGTAATTGGTACCATCCAACTTATCCTCAACAACCAACATACGGAATACATCACTGCTTTCAAACATGGACACTGACTCAAATACCTTGATGCAGAAAAATGATTGTATCTAAAAAGTTAAACAGAAGTACCCTGACAAGTTTTGTTGAACCTATAGTAGACTTCGAGACGCTTATACCGGCGAACTAAAACTCATATATAACTTTGGCTTAAAAATACAAAATAGCCTGCACAAGCACTACGATAGTGCGTTCGGAGGCAAAAACGAGCTCAGATCACGATTTCAGCACCACACAGCGAAGCTATTTTGATCTCCTAATCACCGTGAGTATGCGTACCAAATTTCATGCGATTCTAAAATTGTGATTGGAGGGGTGTCGATGACGCCCTAGATGAAGCGTCAACCTACTCTGATACCAATTGTTGGAGTTCGAGATCTACGGAAGCATGCGAACAACACAAGGAAGAAGAAGAAGTTTGGAGCACAACACACAATACTGAATGTATTACCACTAGAATGTACAAAGATAAGTAACCCATTAGGGCAATAGGCGTATATACAAGCCGAGGGAGAAAAACCTCCTAAAGAAGGAAAAAAGTGCCCCGACGATCCTAGTATATTGACAAATATCACTACGTAAATATATCAACAAGAATATCACCATCTTCAATGCCATCTACATCACCTTCAACAACTATTTTTGCAAGTGAAATAGGAAGTTTTTCTACACATTGCACAATATTCCACTGTCCTTTTGCAAGCAATACATGATGCATCATACAAGCCCATAATGGGTAATTGGTATCATCCAACTTATCCTCAACAACAACATATGAAATACATCACTACTTTGAGCCATGGCCACTAACTAAAATACCCTAATGCAGAAAAATGACTCTATCTCAAAAAGTTGAATAGAACTACCCTGAGTGCTTATACTCGCAAACTAAAACCTGTATACAACTTTGACACAAAAAGATGAAATTGCCTGCATAAGTGCTATGATAGTGCATTTAGAGGCTGAAACGAGCTAAGATCATGATTTGGATGCCACATAGCAAAGCTGTTTTTGAACACCTAATCGACTTGGGTATGCTCACCAAATTTCATGCGATTTTGAGACTGTGATTAGAGGGGTGTCGATGATACCCTAGATGAAGCGGGGACCTGCTCTGATACCAATTGTTGGAGTTTAATGTCTATGGAAGCACACAAACACCACAAGGAAGAAGAAGAAGCTTGGAGCACAACACACAATACTAAATGTATTACCAAGAGAATGTACAGAGATAAGTGACTCATTAGGGTTATAGCCATATATACAAGCTAGGAAAAAACCTCTTAAACAGGGAAAAAAGGTGCCTCGGCGATCCTAGTGTGTTCACACACATCACTACCTAAATATATCAGCATGAAACGAGCTCATATTGCGATTTCAACACCACATGGCAAAGCTGTTTTGAACTCCTAATCGTCTTGAGTATGCTCACCAATTTTCATGCGATTCTGAGACTATGACCGAAGGGGTGTCGACGATGCCCTATATGAAATGGCAACCTATTGTAATACCAACTGTTGGAGTTTGAGGTCTCTAGAAACATGAGAACCATATAAGGAAGAAGAAGAATCTTGGAGCACAACACACAATACTCAATGTATTACCACTAGGATGTACAAAGATAAATAATTTATTAGGGTTATAGGCATATATAAAAGGGGGGGGGGACCTCCTAAAGAGGGAAAAAAGTACCCCGACAATTCTAGTGTGTTCACACACTTCACTACCTAAATATATCAACAGATCTTACACAACTATATGTATACTGTGTAACATGCCCATCAGGCGAGAGGTATAGTTTGTGTACTTATACTCAGGTATTCTTTATCATTCTTTATTTTTTTTTACATATGTTCTTTAATAAAATGTATAGTGGCCTGGTAAGCCACATACTAGAGGTTCGATTGCATTTGTAACAGCTAAGAAGTCTGCAGTTGTGCTCCTTGTGTACTGTGTATTTCTGTGTATTCTATAGCCTTTGTGCAGGGTTCCGTGTGCGGGGCCTTGAGCTCGGTTTTTTACTCTGAGGATATCTTCGTGGAGCTCTCGAAAAGGAGAGTGCATTATGGTGCATCGCCAACAAAATATCTGTAAGAAATAAAAACAGCACAGCGGAATAGACCTGTAGACAGAGTCGAGAGAAAAACGCAGACAAAGATAGACGCAGACTGAGAGATAGAGAACTCAAATTCTCATATTGCCGAGCGTAATGCAGTTACAATGATGGTGTTGTCCACCCGTGCGCTCCCACTATGGAGCTTAGATGGCGATCTAGACAGACTCTAGATGAAGGGCTTACTAGTGCGCAATGCTATGTAAAGCTCAACCTGGCCCGTGCTTATATAGCTTTTACAAGGCGGTTCGGTATAGATAAACATAGTCGGGAGATACAAAATAGTCGGTAAAATATATGATCCGACAATATCTCCACGACCAGAAGTCCTACCGTCTCGGCCCTACGGGCCGGGGGGATAGGCTCCCCCGACCCCGCAGAAGGGGGCAAGCCCCCCTCTGCACTCCCCCCATTAAGGTTCTATGGGGAAACCGCGCGATGCCACAGGGCCTTTATTTTCACCTTAAATGGCAACCCAATGGCCTGGAAGTTTATGCCCTACCTAACCTAACGGCTAGACTCACAAAGATCATCTTCAACCATCAACGGTCATACATAGACCTCATCTAACTTGGAAGTTAGGGTTCCACAAATGTCCAGGCTCTCATAATGGCTTCTCCTCATAATGGGGGCCTTACAATTTAGAGCACCATGGATCATTTGTGGTCACATGAGGGTGGAGTATTGAGCATATCTAACAAATACTTCATACATCTACTACTTCTATTAATAATACTATTTCATAAGTGAACATACACCTTTTGAGAATGCCATCCTGATCATGACTATACAATTTATTATGAATTAATGCAAAATCTATACGTTAACAAGAGGTTTCTCTTTTCTCTTGTTGACGTGTGGGCAATACTTTCACCTATATAGAGTACTCTTATAGTAACTTCATATTGTTCATCTTCCACATATACTTTGAGCAATTGTTTTATCTATCTTGTGACTTGTTCTTTGGATGAAATCCGTGAGAACCAATCTCCCATGAAGTGCTCTTTTTCCTAGTTTTATTTATTTTTCAACGCCAAGCTCTTGAAAAATAGTAGTCATTTCCATATCAACTAGCCACATGTAGGTGGTTTGATAACGACAAACAAGGGTTCTAAAATTGCAACATAATACACTCCTCACAAATAGCGATAATTTTTTGTGATGATTTTTTTTTCTAGACATTCCCTTTTTGTTGTGCCATAATTGTAGTGGACCCTATTCAAAAGGTGGCTAGAATAGAACATGGGGCATCCCAACCAAATGTTGACAGCAAATTGAATATTTGGCCAAGTAATGCATAAGTAAATTAAGCATCCAACAGCCTGCTGATAGAGAACAACATCAAATGCATCTCCAACATCATGAAGACTCAGTCGTAAACCTGTCTCCATAGAAGTGGCAATAGGCTTACAGTCTTCAAGTCCAAAACACTGCAATAGTGTGTCAATATATTTCATTTGAGACAAAGCCATTCCACCATCAACTTGCATAAACTGAATGCCCAAATAGTGATGCAAATGCCCCAAATCCGACATCTCAAATGAGGCATGCAAATCAGCCTTAAAAGCAACAATATGCTTCTCAATAGGACCAGTGAGCAACATGTCATCAACATAGACAACAATGATCAGAAGCACATCATTAGCACACTTAACATATAAGGTGCTTTCAGTTGGACTGTTCTCAAAACCATGTGCAATCAGATAGGCATGTATCTTCTCATACCAAGAACGTGGTGCTTGCTTTAAACCATATAATGCCTTCTTTAACCTGCATACCTGGTTTTCATGCCCTTTCTGCACAAAGCCACGGAGCTGAAAAACATACACTTCTTCATGCAAGTCACCATTTAGAAATGTTGTTTTAATGTCCAACTTATGTACATTCCAACCATGATGAGCTGAAAGTGCACAAATGCTCTTAATAGTAGTCATACGGCATGTAGGTGCAAAGGTCTCATCAAAATCAATGCCTCTTTCCTGTGCATAACCCTTTGCAACAAGCCTAGCCTTATACCTGTCAACTGTACCATCCGGTTTACGCTTCAACTTGTATACCCACTTAGTGCCAATGGCCTTCTTGCCAAGAGGCAAGTCACATAAAGACCAAGTACCATTCTTCATTATAGCATCATCTTCATATTGCATAGCAGCCATCCAATTTTTTTAATTTTGTGCTTCATCAAACAAAACAGACTCATTCTCATCACAGAGACTAGACGTAGCCATAGCATAGCAATCTGATGCAAAAGAGGCACTATGAGAGCCTGAATGAGTACGATATGATAGAGGTGCATCTAATTTGCTGTCACGCAAAGTCTGCACCACCCATTTTGGCATAGTTTTTGCCTGCTCAATATCAACTCTCTCATCAACAAGTGCATCATGTAAATCTGCATAAAAAATGGAATGATCTGCATCATCATATGAAACCTTCAAGGGCTTAGAGGTTGCCTCATTAGGACCAGCACTAGACTGTCCACTTGTAAAAAGAGGCAGCAAAGTATCATACATGTCTTTGGAGCTAACATATGTCTCCTTCGTACATGAAAGTAAAGGCTGAATAGCATGTTCCACAAAAACAACATCACGGCTAACCAGAATGCGTTTAGTCTGTGGATGATACAGACAATAGCCTTTACTTTCAGAACTGTACCTAACAAAAATACATTTTACTACTTTATCATCCAATTTTCTACGATGTTGTTCAGGCACTAATGCATATGCCAAACAACCAAAAACACGCAGATGAGCAATAGATGGTTTGTGCTCATGCCAAGCCTCATATGGAGTGATAGACTGTAGCGATTTAGTGGGGACACCTGTTCAGTACATATGCTGCACACATGACAGCCTCAAGCCAGAAACTATGTGGTAAAACCTGACTCTTGACCATACACCTCGCCATCTCCATCAGTGACCTGTTCTTCCGTTCAACAACTCCATTCTGTTGAGGTGTATACGGCACTGTACACTAGTGTTTTATCCCACGCTAAGCCAGAAATGCATTAAAATCAGAAGACATATATTCCCCCCTCAATGAGAACAGAGGGTGCCCATTTTACATGCTGACAGATTTTCAGTCAAAACCAAAAACTGTTTGAAGCACATGAACACTTCGGACTTTGCCTTTAATGGATATACCCATGCATGCCTGGAAAAATCATCGATGAAAGTCATGAAGTAAAGATAATTCCCAAAAGAAGGTGTCTGCATAGGACCACAGACATCACTACGTACAAGATGCAATTTCTAAGTATCCCGAACTAAACCATCTTTTGGAAAGGACAAACGCTGCATTTTGCCCAAAATACAACCTTCACAAACATGTTTTCCAGGTGCCTCAAGTTTGGGCAAACAAGACACCATTTCAGATTTTTGCAAGCGTAGCAAACTAGCAAAATTCAGATGACCAGAGCGTGCATGCCAAAGCTTTACATCTGACCTAGCGTGAGAATCATTTACTGCACATGCCAAATCATTTACAAATTTTTCATAGTCTATGAGCTTATACAACCCAAGACATAAAATGCCAGAAGCAATAATTACATCGCCATTTGACAGATCATGAATTGTACATCTATCATCAATAAATTTCACAACCAAGCCAATCTTGGCTAAAGCCAAAACTGATAACAAATTCTTCTTGATCACTTGCACAAATAAAGCATCTGACAAAGTGAAAGAACTACCATCAGCAGTAGTCAAAATGATCTTACCAACTCCCATAACAACAATATAAGAGGAGTTGTTGGCGCATGTAACAATATTCCCTATAGGGGCAGGCTCGAGTGAAGAGAAGAAACTGCGATGTGAGGTAATATGTTTGGTTGCCCCACTGTCAAAATACTGGCAAACATCTGAGTCTACTACAAACATACACTGCTCATGAGAAGATGGGTCAAAACTGCTGACAGTAGTAAACGCCCATTCTTCTTCCTGCACAAGATTGCAGACTCTGTTTTTGGTGTAGAGGCCTCTACAACAACCATTCCAGCCTCTTTCTTCTTTGCCTCTTTAGCAACCAGTTTTGGACAGTTCTTTATGATATGATCATTCCCTTTACAGTACTTACAAAACAATTTCTGCTTTTTTTATTTCTTCTCGTCTTTATCTTCCTTCTTCGAACATGTAGAATTAGCAGATTTTTGCTTACTACTTGAAGAGCTCCATTTTCCTTTGCCCTTCTGACTAGCCAAGAAAGCTTGATCCGCAACTCGCATAACGGACCTGTTTTGCTTGGACTGATCTTCCTGCAATAGAACAGAGACTAACTCCTCAAATGATAAGCCATTTGGATTGCCTTTCATCATCAACCGAAGAGTAGAAGCAAAACTCTGATATGAATCAGGAAGACCATTCAGAACGGTCTGCACAAGTGAGCTATCTGGTATAACCTCATCAGCAGAAATCAATTGTTCCTTCAAGTCTTTGATCTTCATTAGGAAACTGTCCATAGAATCACCTTCATTCATGTGCTCACTCTCCAACTGTTTTCGGAGGTAAGCAACACGAGCCTCATTCCTAGCTTGGTACAATGTGGTAAGTGTATCCCAAGCATCCTTAGCTGTTCTGCAAGAGCGAATGTGAGAATAATGGCACACTTGACAGACAAAGCTATCAATGCATGTGCCTGGGCATCTCTGCCATCCCAACAAATCTACTCTACAATAGGTGCAGCAGAAACTGCAGCACGATCAGGAATATGCAAAATATCATCATCTTCGACACCTTCTGCATCAGCTTCAATACCTGCAGTTGTAACAATTGCAGGTGTGATAGGACGTTTTTCGACACCCTGCACAATGTTCCATAGTCCTTTTGCAACCAACACATGTCGCATCATATAAGCCCATAATGGGTAGTTGGTACCATCCAACTTATCCTCAACAACCAACATACGGAATACATCACTACTTTCAGCCATGGTTGGTGACTAAAATACCTTGATTAATTGACTATATCTCAAAAATTTGAACAGAACTACCCTATCAAATTCCACTAGACTTGTACTAGACTTTGAGACGCTTATATTGGCGAACAAAAACTGGTATATACCTTTGGCAGAAAAAGACAAAATAGCCTGTACAAGCACTGCGATAGTGAGTTCGAAGGCCAAAACGAGCTCAAATCGCGATTTCAGAGGAGTATGCTCACCAAAATTCATGCGATTCTGAGACTGCAATCGAAGGAGTGTCGACGGCGCCCTAGATGAAGCGAGCACCTGCTCTAGTACCAATTGTTAGAGTTAGACGTCTGCGGAAGCACGCAAACATCACAAGAAAGAAGAAGAAGCTTGGAGCACAACACACAATACTGAATGTATTACTAGAGAATGTACAAAGATAAGTAGCCCATTAGGGCAATAGGCGTATATACAAGCCGGGGGAAAAAAACCTCCTAAAGATGGAAAAAAGTGCCTCGGCGGTCCTAGATTGTTCACACACATCACTACCTAAATTTATCAACACCAAAATCTTTAGAAGGTTGAGCTAATAAAGCTCTCACAACTACTATCATTTGCATCAGTATGCACATGGAATTCCAATGAACAATCTAGAGGAACAAGAATGGGTGCAAAACATAAGCTTAACTTTAGGTCTTGAAAAGTTTTCTCAACATCTTCGTCCCAATGGAAAACCTTGGTGGGACTGGTGACATGCAAGAGTGGCTTGTTGTCTCACAGTACATCCACATGTCCCAAAAAGCTTTGCACTTCTTTGAAGCTCCATGGAATAGGCATCCTCATTATGTCCACTATCCTTTTTTATCCATAATAAGTACTTGTGTAGAACTATAGGTCCGAGACATGTGCTTTCGATTACCAAGATTTGACACTTGGGGAGTCTATGTCTATACGGTCATGGAATTTGGACTAAAAAACACTCCTACATCTTCTTATCAGACTATGTATTTGATTTTAGGGAAGTGTCTTAGGAGAGTTATTTGCAACTTCATGGATGATTTCTCTTTTTTTGTTCAAAATGAGGTGAGGATAATAGAAAATTTTCTTTTACATGTTAGTCACTTTAATGATACATTTAAACAAATTACGGAAATAATATTAAATATGAATCTCGCAAAATATAATTTTCTAGTAATAAAGGGCACTCTCCTAGTGGACATAATGTTGGAAATCTGTTTCCTTGCATCCCCCAAGTATTTCTTGCAAATGGTGAAGATGCTTATGGAAATCATCTCAAATTATATTGTGCCTATCGTTTGACAATGTCGAGAAGTCATTCATGAATATTCTTAGGAACTTACTCAACACTTAGTTAGGATCAACTACATAATGAGATTTGAAAGAATCTTATGCACTTTTTTATATGAAATCTACCCTCATGTACAAGTATGCACCCTAGAATGTCACTAAAATAGCATTCTCTAGATCAACAAGATGGATGGAAATCTAATTGTAGCCACTAAAGCCATCCATGAAGTTGTCTATGCTTCAATATATCTTCCATAGCTGCTCCATGAAGGTTTAAGAGATCTTGGCTTGGGTTATGTGTTTGTTTAATGCTCGAGAATCCACTCAGACACGAAGTTTGAATGTAGCCTTCTTTAGAACAATGAAGATTGGCGACATATATTCAAACTATAATTTCTAGTTTCTTCCAACTTGTTTAGTTCTATTTTCATTGCATTTGCATACTTTGGATTCAATATGTAAGGTCTAATTCTTATTGGTTTAAATCTTTCTAATAATTGTACATTATGAATTCCATATTTGATCATAATCCTTGTCAAGTAATTGTAGGAACAAGTGAACATTGAATTATTTGAATAGAGGAAGGATTTTATCATATTCAAATACTAGAGATAGTCCCATAACCATGCTACCATTGAGACTATCTATGGATCATATTCTATGCTCAAATTGACCTCCCTAATTAGTGATCTAGTCGTTATTGCACTTGTGAAGTATTGGGTAGATAATATTGATGTGGAGTCCAATTTGATGGTGGTTACCTCCTATTGTAACCATTAGATTGAAATCTCTTCTAGAGGTATATCTAAGCCAACCTATTTTTCTTTTGTTGAACTTGATCACACATTGGTTGAATTTTGTGCATCAACATTTTTGAGGGAACAAGTTGATTTGTTTGATGTTGAAGGTACTCTTTCAGGTGTTTGCAATGGAACATGTTGTGGAGGTCTTTTCTTGATCTCATCAAAGGATTTCATCAATTTGGTTGTTGCTTGCTTGAAAGACGATTTACTCTACAACTGCCATTTGAGCTTTCAAGCATTGGGAGTTACCTTCTTTGGCTCAATTCACTAATATCCCTATGTCTTTAATTCCTTTGAGTGTGGAAGCTACTTGTGACTTCAATCATGGTTTGATAGTATTCAATTCATGGTTTGATACTTCAATCATGTGAATGGGTATAGCACATGCCTTGTGGCAATCTCTAGTATAATGGAATTTAGCTTCTAGACAACTTCAAGAAGGGGACCTTCTATAATTGTAGATTTTTGCTCTAAATGTGTTCATATTCACTACATTTATAACACATGAGTGGGTTTTTGTTCCTAAAGGTCTTGGATCTATGCTCGAGCCACTCATGTCTACATAACAAGTCTACATGAGAAATGTGACCCTAGGATTGCCCAACGGGGATGATTGTGTTTGCATATTACCTCTTGGGTTTACCAAATGAGTTCCAATGGTTGGGGCACCTTTTGTATATGCACATTCTCTTGCTTCGTGACCAAATCACCCACATAGTTGATAAGTGTTTCTAATGGGTTGATCTTGTATTACATTGATGTACCTAATTGGTGATCTAGAGCCCATCTAACTTTTTTTGCAACTAAAACAGTGGATCTTTTGTGGTTTACTTATCTAAATAAATTGTCTTTTGAATGTTGATGGTCTCCATCTCTTGGAATAGTTGAGTAATTAGGTTGATGTATCCATCAACACTTTCAAATTGTAACCTAACCTCTTCTATTCTCCAAGCAAATGTTGTGAACTCATTTAACATAGCATTCAAACATAGAGTCTCCCTCAATTTTTTTTCGCAATGACATAGGCAAAAATGTCCCCACCCATTTCTGATCATGATATCACTTGGAACCTCTGATAGCTTTGCAATGCATGACAATAATTGAGTGAGGCCTTTCATTGCCATCTCTTCACTTGATGTGGACATAGAGGTGTCTTGAGGGGAGTATTCCCCCAATCGAAGCATAGGTGAAGCTATCAGAATAAGACTCTTCTGATGATCGAGATGTAGTGTCTAATTGCAAAAAGTGAAGCAAAGCTTGCAAGTATTCTACATACATCATAGAGATTTTGAGGTTCCCTCCTCAATGTTCCTTAGTCACAATTTTGTGATTGCATCTTGTTGATTACCCATATATACTCAATAGGGTTGTCTTGCAAGAAATAACCATGCAAAAGGTCTCAACATACATGCCACTATTGAAGTTTGAGGAGGGGGTGACTCCTATTGGTGTAGGAAATGTCATATGCAAGATGGTGACTTCTAACAATTACAAGTGCAATATGGTACAAGGAAGAAAAAATTTAAAAGCTTGTTAATGTCATTACAAATCATAAAATAGTTGCATCCAATACACAATAAGAATGGAGAGCTAAAAATATAAAGGAGAATATAAGAAAAAAAAAACAAGAGAAAGGAGCTATTGGATCAAAACCAATATGAATGAGGGCAAAAGAGTCCTTTATAATTGAACTCAAGCTTGTTGGGGGGTTAAGATCAACAAGGAACACCACACACAACCTCCACAAAAAGAGGAGAGGAAGACAATGGAAATAAGAGAAAGATACCTTACTGACTCCATGCCACTCTTTAGTTACTATTATTCGGAAGCAATATCCTTTTGCACACATGTATAGTTGATGACTCATAGATGTTGCTGACTTGATAGTATTACTATCCTTGCATATATGTATATATATTTGCTGCTCCCTTGTACAATACCTTTTTATATATACTCCTTGTTCCTATTTGGGTTGGTACCTTGGGGCATGTCCTTTGAATTCTTGTTGATAAATCATCTTCATCGTGTGGACATTGAGGCATCCATGTATGCTCCTTTTGATCATCCTAATCTTACCCTTTTCCCTTGATGTTGAAGATATAATCAATTTTTCCCTCAATCTTGAAGTAAACTTGATTTCCTCATAAACTTGTTGATATATTTTGGTAGTGATGTGTATGAACACACTTAGGACTGTCGAGGCACTTTTTCCCCTTTTTAGGAGGTTTTTCCCTTGAGCTTGTATATATGCCTATATCCTTAACGGGTTACTTATCTTTGTACATTCATTTGGTAATACATTCAGTATTGTGTGTTGTGATTTAAGCTTCTTCTTCTTCGTTGTGGTATTCGTGTGCTTTAGCAGACATCAAACTCTAACAATTGGTATTAGAGCAGGTCTCTGCTTCATCTAGGGTGTCATCAACACCCCTCTGATCACAATCTCTTAATTGCACGAAAATTGGTGAGCATACTCAAGGAGATTAGGAGTTCAAAATGGATTCTCGTTGTGGTGTCAAAATCATGATATGAGCTCATTTCAACCTTCAAAAGCACTATCTCAGTGCTTGGGTAGGCAATTTTGTCTTTTTGTGCCAAACATATATATATATATATATATATATATATATATATATATATATATATATATATATATATATATATAGGTTTTGGTTCACCACTACAAGCACCTCAAAGTTTCCTATAGGTTTAGTAGAAATCAACAAGGTAGTTATGTTGAACTTTTTGAGATACAATCATTTTTCTACATCAAGTTTTAAATAGTGGCCATGGCTGAAAGCAATGATGTATTTCATATGTCAATTGTTGAGGATAAGTTGGATGGTACAACTTACCTATTATGGGCATGTATGATGCTTCATGTATTGGTTACAAAAGGACTATGTAATATTGTGCAAGATGTTGAAAAACAACCTACCACACCTGCAAATATAGTTATTGAAGGTGATGCAGATGGCGATGAAGATGATGATCTTCAAATTCCTATTTGTGTTTCGATTCCTATTGCACCTACTATAAAGAAACTTTGTTGGGATGGCAGGGATGCTCATGCACATGCATTGATAGCTTTGTCTTTCAAATATGGCATTATCCTGCACATTCTCTCTTGCAAAATAGTTAAGGATTCTTGGAATGCACTTAACACTTTATACTAGGCAAAAAATGAGGCTCATGTTACTTACCTCTGAAAATAGTTGGAGAGTGAGCACATGAACGAAGGAGATTCCATGGACATTTTTTTGATAAAGATCAAAGATTTGAAGGAGCAGTTGATTTTTGCTGATGAATCTTACCACATAGTTCACTTGTGCATACTGTTCTGAACGGTCTTCCAGATTCATATCAGAGTTTTGCTTCTACTCTTTGATTGATGATGAAAGGCAATCCAAATGACTTAAATTTGAGGAGTTAGTCTCTGGTTTGTTGCAGGAAGATTAGTCTAGGCAGAACAGGCTCATTATGCATGTTGCAGATCAACTTTTCCTAGCTAATCAAAAGGGCAAAGGTAAATGGAGCTCATCTACTAGTAAGCAAAAATCTGCTAATTTTGCACAATCAAAGAAGGATGACAAAGATGAGAAGAAAACCAAAAAGTAGATTTTTTCCTTTTTTGTAAATACTATAAAGCAAATGATCATGTCATAATCCGAAACTGGCTGCAAAAGAGGCAAAGAAGAAAGAGACTGGAATGGTTGTTGCAGAAGCCTCTACACCTAAAATAGAGTCTATTAATCTTGTGGAGAATGAAGAATGGGTGTTTACTACTGTTTGTAGTTATGAACCATCTTCTCATGAGTAGTGTATGTCTTCAGTAGACTTAGATGTTTAGTACTTTGATAGTGGGGCAACCAAACATATTACCTCATAGCCTAGTT
Organism: Ceratopteris richardii; assembly: GCA_020310875.1. Taxonomy (NCBI): domain Eukaryota; kingdom Viridiplantae; phylum Streptophyta; class Polypodiopsida; order Polypodiales; family Pteridaceae; genus Ceratopteris; species Ceratopteris richardii. The sequence continues at coordinate 115,422,228 of CM035433.1, read as the reverse complement.
TCTACACTTCACTTGAGCCTGCCCCTACATGGAATATTGTCACATATGCAAACAACTCCTCTCATCCTATTATGAGAGTTGGTAAGATCATTCTAACTGCTGTTGATGGTAGCTCTTTTCCATTTTCAAATGCATTATTTGTCCCAAGGATCAAGAAAAATATGTTATCAGTTTCAACATTAACCAAAATTGTGATTGTGAAATTTGTTGATGAGAGATGTACAATTCATGATCTGTCAAATGGCAATTTCATTATTGCTTTTGGCATTTTATGTCATGGGCTATATAAGCTCATAGATTATGCAAAACCTGTGAATGATTCAACATGTGAAGTTCAAGATTCCCAGGCTATGTCAAATGTAAAGATTTGGCATGAATGCTTTGGTCATATGAATTTTGCTAGTTTGCTATGCCTACAAAAATATGAAATGGTATCCTCTCTGCCCAAACTTGAGGTATCTTATAAATATGTTTGTCAAGCCTGTATTTTGGGCAAAATGAAGCATTCCTCCTTCCCAAAAGATGTTTTTCTTCGAGCTACTCATAAATTGCAGCTTGTTCACAATGGTGTTTGTGGTCCTATGCGAACATCTTCTTTTGGGAATCACCTTTACTTCGTGACATTCATTGATGATTTTTAAAGGCGTGCATGGGTGTATCCACTGAAAGCAAAGTCCAAAGTGTTTATGTGATTCAAACAAATTCTAGTTTTGGCTGAAAATCTATTAGCACGCAAAAAGGGCATCCTCCATTCCGATCAAGGGGGAGGGAATACAATGTCTTCAGATTTTAATGCATTTCTGGCTAAGAATGGGATAAAACATTAGTTTATAGTGCCATATACACCTCAACAGAATGGAGTTTCCGAAAGAAAGAACATATCACTCATGGAAATAGCGATGTGTATGGTCAAAAGTCAAGCTTTACCACATAGCTTCTGGCATGAGATTGTTACGTATGCAACATATGTACTTATAGGTATCCCACCAAAGCATTGTAGTTTATCACTCCATATGAGGCTTGGCATGGTCGCAAGCCATATGTTGCTCATATGTGTGTCTTTGGTTGTTTGGCATATGCATTAGTGCCTGAACAACAATGCAAGAAATTGGATGATAAAGCAATGAAATGTATTTTCGTTGGGTATTGTTTTGAAAGTAAAGGCTATCATCTGTATCATCCGCAAACTAAACACATTTTGGTTAGTTGTGATGTTGTTTTTGTGGAAGATGCAATTCAACCATTACTTTCATGCACTAAGGAGACATGAGTTAGCTTCAAAGATGTGTATGAAACTTTATTGCCTCGTTTTACAAGTGGACAATCAAGTGTTGTTCCAAATGAGGTAATTTCTCAACCTTTATAGGCTCCACATGATGATGCAGATCATTTCGTTTCTAATGTAGATTTCCATGATGCACTTGTTGATGAGAGGGCTCATATAGAAGAGACAAAAACTATGCCTAAATGGTTGGTGCAAACTCTGCGAGATAGTAAATTAGATGTACATGTATCATATCATACTCGTTCAGGCTCTCATAGTGCCATTAGATTGCTATGCAATGGAGTATGGCTACCTCTAGTCTTTGCGATTACAATGAGCATGTTTCTTTTGATGAAACACAAAATTCTGTACATGATACAACGCACTTTTGGGTATTTCTTCTGCCTGTTTACTGTGAACGCAATGTAAGCTATCTTCCGACTTGAAACAAGCCGGTTTACTGTTGACCGTTTAGGAGACCCGACGGTGGGGGGCCAGAGTCCACTGTAAGATTCACATAGGCCATGAAAGAAAATATTTGTCTATGAGATGCAGGAGCTTTTGCTCCTTGCGGGATGCAAGTGCACGTGGAGGATTTTGGACGCAGGCTGCAGAAATGCATTCTTCACAAGGATTCTACTGAAGCGCTGCACTTGCATGCTTGCATGCGAGATCATGGCCTCCTCTCTAGTGCATCCCTCTGCAATCCTCTCGTCGTTGCCCTTGCGCAGACTGGTAACATGTCCCTTGCCCGGAAAACCTTCGAATGTCTCGATGTTCATAGCGCTTCCTCCTTCAATTCTCTTATTGTTGGTTATGTCAAGCAAGGGGAGTTTTATCATGCGCTTTCTATGTATGACCATATGCAGACTCATACAACTTTCCATCCGAGTGTCCATGCTTATGTTGCTTTGCTTAAGGCTTGTGCATGTCTTCACAACCTTGATCGTGGTCGTGAATTACATATTGACATTGCTAGATTTGGGCAAGTTGGAACGAGTGTGTTCATTGATAGTGCCTTGGTTGACATGTATGCCAAATGTGGGCGCATTCTCAAGGCACAAGAGGTGTTTTACTTGCTTCCTGAGAAGAATATTGTATCATGGACTGCACTCATTACAGGCTATGTTAATAATGGACATGCTGAAGACGCATTGCAACTTCTTGAACAAATGGATGTTGAAGGAATTTATTTGGATGCTATTACATTTGTTTGTGCCCTAAAAGCTTGTGCAGATGTACGTGATGCAAATAGAGGCCAGGTAATGCACATTGAAATTATTAAAAGAGGGTTTGAAAGAGATACCATGATTACAAGTACCTTAGTGTTTATGTATGCAAAATGCAATTTGCTCACCATTGCTAGTACTGTGTTTTGCAGGTTTCTTGATCGGGATGTGGTTCTGTGGAGTACAATTATTGCTGCATATGTAGAAGGTGGTTGTGGTGATCAGGCAATCCAGCTTTACAAGACTATGAAAGAAGAAGGTGTTTGTCCTGACCAGGTGATTTATCTTTCCATAATAAAAGCTTGCAGCAGTCTTAGAGACACTAATGCAGTTCAAAATGTACATTCAGAGGTTACAGAGAAAGGTATGGATGGTGACATATACATTGTAAACACATTGATTGATGTTTATACAAGGTGTGGCCTTCTTCCTGATGCATATCATTTGCTCAGAGGCAATTCACATCAGACAGTTATCTCCTGGAATGCTTTACTTGCAGGTTATGTTGACTCTGGTCATTATGAGGAAGCACTTAGCTGTATCATGCTGATGCGGATTGCCAAGGTCAGTCCAGATTCTGTTACTTACATTTGTTATTTAAAAGCTTGTAGTAACATTGGAGATTTGATGAAAGGATATGAAATTCACTGTGAACTGACCATAAGAGGAATTGATAAAGAGGCAGCTGTTGGGAGCAGTTTGGTTGATATGTATGGGAAATGTGGTAACCTTGTGGATGCACAAGTTATATTCAACAATCTTGTCAACCAGGATGTGATTTCATGGAATTCGTTAATTACGGGGTATGTTGACCACAGTCATGGGCATGAAGCCATTGCCTGCCTTGATGCCATGCAGGACGAGGGTGTTGTTTTGCAAAGTGTTGCTCTTGTTGGTGGTTTGAGAGCTTGTGGAAATATGAAGTTTATCAGTAAGGGACAAGAGATCCATACCGATATTGCAATGAAAGGCTTGGAATCAAGCACTTTTGTCGCAGGCAGTCTGGTTGACATGTATGTGAAATGTGGCTCTCTTATAGATGCACAGAACGTGTTCAACAATTTATCAGCAAAGGATGTCATCTTATGGAATACCCTTCTAGTGGGATTTGTGGATCATGAATCCTACACAGAGGCTTTTAATTGCATAGAATTGATGCAATGCGAGGATGTTTGTCTGGATGATGTCTCCATCATGTGTGGGTTGAAAGCTTGTGGAGCTTTAGGAAATGTGACTAAGGGTTGGGAGATACATTCTGAATTGCTGAAGAAAGGCTGGGAAGGGGACATATTTGTTAGCAATACTTTAATTGATATGTACATAAATTGCAGTAGTCTTAAGGAAGCATGGAACATTTTTGAGAAACTTCCAGTGCACAGTGTAGTCTCATGGAATTCATTGGTACTTGGCTATATAGAAAATGGGCATGAAAGTGAGGCCCTCAAATGTTTTGAGAAAATGCATGAGGAGGGAGTTATGGCAGATCCATACACTTTTATTTGTAACTTGAAAGCTTGTTCTGCTGGAGGTTCAATCGTGGAGGGAAGAAAGGCACATTTTAAATTGTTGATAAGGGGATTTGATACAAATGTGCTGATTGGAAATGCATTGGTTGATATGTACTCAAGATGTGGATCATTAATGGATGCAGAGGCAGTGTTGAACAGGCTTTGTGAAAGGACTACTGCCTCATGGAATGCTCTTATAGCTCGCCATATGGAATCAGGCAATACTGATGATGCATTGTACTGCTATGATCAAATGCATAGTGATTCCATTGCCCCTGATGAACTCACTTTTGTTTGTTGCTTGAGGTCTTGTGGTAATGCAGGGTCATTGACAAGAGGCGAAGACATATATTCTGATGTCTTGCTAAAAGGGCTAGAATGTGATGACTTCGTCGGCAATACTCTGATTGATATGTACTCCAAATGTGGATTACTTGAAGAGGCAGAGTTTTTGCTCAATAAGCTGTCACTTCAAACTGTTTATTCATGGAATGCTATAATAACAGGGTATTCCCAGCGAGGAGAAAGTCAAAAGGTCTTTTTGATGTTCAAACGCTTGTTGGCAGCAGAGATCAATCCAAACACCATCACCTTCGTTAGCATCCTCAATGTGTGCAATCATACAGGGGAACTAAGCAATGGTTATATTTATTATGTTGCTATGGGTAGATACTTTGACATTATCCCAGTGCTTCAACATATCACCTGCATTGTTGATCTTCTCGGCCGATCAGGTTGTGTTGATGTGGCAGTATTCATTATTAATACTATGCCTTTCCATCCTGGGCTTGTAATATGGCATACAATCTTAGGAGCGTGCCGGAAATGGAGTGATAAAGAGCTTGGAAAGTGTGCTTTTGAGCATGCTTTGCAAATTAATGGATGCAGGCCTGCTACTTACATTTGCATGTCTAATATATATGCAGATATTGAATCAGAAGAGGGGTATGAAAACTAAAGTAAGTAGATCATAGATGATATGAGCATGGATCATTCTGAGCAGGATCTACAAGTGGCATTAAATAATAGGATTCACATTTCATTGTACTCCCAATTGTATTGTCTGTTACGAAGTAGGGTATAAAGAAAGTGATGTTGATCTTAATATTCTTCAGGTATCATCTGAACTCGTATCCAGTTGTGGAACACACAATCATCTGAACTCGTATGCAGTTGTGGAACACACAATCTGTAGGGTATAAAGAAAGTGATGTTGATCTTAATATTTTCCAGCTATCATCTGAACTCGTATTCAGTTGTGGAACACACAATTAAAAATACTTTTCAAATGGGATAGCCTGCTGGGATTGAACTGCCTGAATGATCGTCTCTGCGGTAGTTCTAGCATCAAGTACATTGGAGAGTATCAACAAAAGATGCATGCAAAAGAAATCATAATGGCAGAAGTTTCAGGAGTCTTACCTCTTGACTTCAGTTTTCTTAAGTGGGAGTGAAAAAGGTGGTTGGTATCCCTATCCAGAGAAATGTATATACAGAAACATATATACAGAAATGTTTATACCAGAATATTTATCCAAACGGTCTTCATAATCAAGGGGATGTTGATAGTGCCATGTATCTTTATGCACATAAGCATTAATTGCTTTTAAAGCAGTATGACATTATCTGAGCTTGATGAATGAGGCTTTAATTAAAAGCTGTGGGGGTTTTTAAAAAATGGCCTTTTTTATATCTTTGACTACACTTTCTCTATTTCATGATAAGTGAGACTGCTATATTATGCTAAACCAGATGGATATAGAGCCATATACATGATCCTTTCTCTCGTTTTGTGGGTAACATTAACAGTTAATTACTGCCTTTAACTTTGACAGAAAATACAGCACAAGCATTGTACAAGAAATTCATTTCCGAAGCAGCAATATTCACAACAGAGTTTGCTATCCAATGTTTGCGAAATTGTTTGGGAGATTTGAATATGTCTCAAGATAATGTGCATGAGCAAATAGATCCATGGTAGTTGTCGTGTTTTTATCATGTCCCCCACACAATGATAACAATAGATTATTCCTTGTGCTTGAGAAGCAGCAATAGGCAAATTCTCAACCGCAAAGAGATTGAGTACCTCACATTAGAGACCAACCACAGATGCCTTTGCGTAACTTTTTGATTTGAGCTGATTTCAGGGATTTGTGGTTGCCTTGGTTCTACCATCTATTGAAACTACCATGGAAGATCTTTATATTATTGATAATGTCCATTCAATGGCTTCTTTACCTCCCTCAAATCATAAGTTTGGCACTATAGAGAGCTACCACATTTGTATGAACAATGAGTGAAGTACCCATGATCCCTTTCATTTACCATAAAGCAGGGATATGTGGAGAACCTTGGCAGCCAACAGCTGCTATTCGAACTACATACTTAGGTCACAAATGGTATGCCTCTGTGCGGTTTAACTTGCAGGCTTTTGAAGTGCTTTCAGAATGGGAAGGTTCCTCTTCTGGACCCACATGAATTTGAAAATCTATACTTCGTAACTTAAAAAAGATTGGGTGATTTTATAGTGAACGCATGTGTTTCTGTTTGCCAGTGTAAACATCCAAGGCAATGTCATTGCCATTAAGAAGATATATCAAGTGAAATGTGTCTTGGAGAAGAGCTGAGCATCCAATGGTGCTTAATGAAAACAATATATGCAAGCCAGTTTATTGTATATATGGCAGGTTGAGTGTTTCGTTCAGTCTGTATGGTTTTCTAAGTGTGCAGTTCAAACGAAACGTTGTGCTAGGCATCTTCTTTCATCTCTTGTTGCTGCACAGAGGAGCACGGATTTGAGCTAGCTTGGATGCAATTTAAGAGCACGCTAAGAAGAGCATCCTCATTTGAAACTCCTTGCGGTTATATTATATATTATTTATTTTATACCCAAAGCTTGAATCGACAGTGGTTACATTTCTTTTTCCTTTCTGAACAAAAGAAGGCTGGTTTTCTCACCATACTATTGGCCCAAAAAAAAAGGATTATGAGTTGTTTAACAAGAGAATTTTTGAATTAAAAGCTCTTAATGTTTAACGAATAGAAAGACACCAGTTTGCAATACATTGCAAAATAACAAGAGGGTCCAATCGAAGAAATTTGTATCCATCTCCAAAATCAAAAGAGCTTCCTCATTAGCAGCCTTTACAAAGGTGCAAGTTTATAAGTGGCCTCTAGTGCAATCTCCAAACTTACGAACATCATCAAAAGCTTCTTTCATGTATGCGGCCAGCATTTCGAGGAAAAAAACAATAACTGGTTTTTTATTTTTTGTTTTACTAGCTAGCAAAAGGGTTTCATCATAAATGAAATTAACAATGAGCTTTTTCCTAACAAGGACGCGAGAAGAACAAAATATGTGAACATCAAACTGTATACTGAATAATAGAACCATCAAACAAACAAGTATAAATTAAATATTTACAAAAAAAACTTACATGCGCATGCGCTTATTCACCCCCCGCACCATCGTCCACACAAATTTCTTGGTTTTGTACATGCCAAAGAACACCACAAGCATTCAGTGCACCATGTGTAATGGCTCTGTAGAGAAGAAGATTTTCTTGAAACCTAGGGTTGGGTTTCAAATGTTGGTTTCCCATTTGTTCCAACTCTCTTCAAATTATGTGTACTAGAATCCATATTATCTGAATAAATGACCATGATATTGACATTGTAAGCTTATTTCCAATGGTGAACAAAGAATGCTAGATGTGGGAAAATCATAAGCACAATCATGAAAGGATATATATTTGCAAAGTAGAAAGAATAGAATATATTGGAGAAAAACGTATGTGCAGACTTTGATGATAATCTACATCAAGTATTGTTGACATAATTGATGAAGAAAATATTTCTATTGAATTTCTTTCTTTTTTTTTTTCTTTTCAACTTGATATGTCTGACTATTGTTGGCATAAATAATGAAGGAAAGTTTGCTAGTGAGTTTCGTTTTTTGTTACTTGAGATTTAATTGAGTTAATATTCACAAAAATAAGCACATAGCTGCCATTTGACAATGGATAGTGATAATGATTATGTACGATACATTACTATTGTGTTCAAAGAACATGGTGTTACATGTTTCTTCAAATGTCTGCATATAATTGCATGTGAGAAACATATGGAGAAATAACTCATGATACATTGGTATTCTAACGTGGTACACATACTGGCGGGTAATAAATCGTCTCCTTCTTGAAATTAGATCTCCTTCTTGGATTTAACTAGAGGTTCTATAAATGATATTATATAACATTACAAAAATATCCAAAATTTTAAGGGCCACCTTACATGTAAGGTCTAGGTTAGACTATGGAAATTTGGATGGTGTGTGGCATGTAGCTGTTGGTGGCTTGATGAGCTTTAGATGGAATAAATACTACTGGATAATATATCCAATGAAAAGGAACATTGCCTCCTATTTTCCTTTAAAAACCTTAAATTAATGAGTATCTTCAATCAATAGGATGAGAGAAAAGGTTTTAAGCATTGATGTATGAATGTTTGATCCTAAAGAATGCATAAGGTTGGGCACACCTAGAATCTCTTAGATCATAACTAAGATGCTCATATAGCTCAATATGTATAATTGATTTTTTAAAAAGTTGTATTTTTCTTCAATTGCTGAATATTTATATCCTTTGATGGATCAAGCTGTTCCAATTATGTGAACTCAATCAAGCTATATTCATATTCTATATTTGAAAAAAAATCAAAGTATCGATTCTTTCCCATTGTGCTTTGGAAATGACATGTGGTAGAAGCTAACCATGTTTCCTATCTCAAAACTTTATAAATTGTCTTTTTCAAGATGTACTATCTTATTTCATGGTAGAGAAGAGGGTGGTGGTAGGATTAAATACTATTTAGGATTTATTAAATTAATTAGAGTTTTTGAATTTTCATTTCTTTATCACCAATAGTAAATTCAAATTGTTTGGCTTCCCATCGACTTTGAAGTATTTCGATGGCGATGCACCACAGTGTGCTCTCCTTCTCGAGAGCTCCGCGATGATATACTCAGAGTAGAAAACCGAGCTCCTAGGGATGTACATAGTACTCTGCACAGAGGCTTCATAATATGTAGAGAAACACATACAAATACAGTCGAACTTACAGTCTGTGACTGACCAGGCCACTATATGCTTTATTAAAGAACATATACAAAGAAGTGTCCGGTGGCCATTTGGCCTTTCACATGGACACTAACGGAAAAAATCTCCCACTGAAGGCGAATATGACAAAGTAACTATGGGAGAAAAAATAAAGAATGATAAAGAATACCTGAGTGTAAGTATACAAACTATACCTCCCACTTGATGGACATGTTACACAGTATACAAGTGACTGTGTAAGATCAGGAATCAAGTAACCCCCATCAAGTGACAATAGTGTCGAAAGCTATCCTGTGGTAGAGCTTTAGTCAAAGCATCTCCAACATTATCTCGAGTTTGAACCTTCTCAAGAATAATGCACGTAGTGGCTAAACCATCTCTAATGAAGTGATACCTCACCTCAATGTTCTTGGTCTTTGCATGATAGACTAGATTCTTAGCCAAAGCAATGGCACTCTGACTATCATTGAGCAAACTGTTGGAGCAAGTCTATGACAAGCCTAAGTATTGGCTTGAGTCCCACAAAGCCATAGAAGAAGCTTTAAAATGAAGACTATGTAAAGTTCACTTGTGAACTACCTCTTGTAACTTTTGAAGAGTTTACTTCATGTAAAAGTGAAAGAATCTTAAGTGGTTGAGTCCACTTGATCAAAAAGGGAAAGAGGAGCCACAAATTCGTGATTTGTGGTAGGTAGAGAATCAAATCAATCATTGATTGATTGGAGAGTGATTGAGGGAAGTTAGCCTCCCAAACTCAACTATAAATAGATGGCAGTTTTAGTCGTGGTTAGAGAGACCTATGTGAAGACCTCCAAGAGCTGAGCTTTATGCCATATCAAGGTGTGATTACAAGGCACACATATGTATCAGTAAGTCCATTGTATTGTACAAGCAATATACTTTCATTTTCATGATTATTTGGGTTCATATTTCCATGTTCTTGTGAAGTGTACTACTCACTGCCATTACTCTCAGTTTTCTTAGTCAGATTGCAGAGATGTTTTCTCTGAGCTTGGTACATCATTTTCAGTAATTTAACTTGGTAAAGTTAGCTCTACAAGTCTACTATATGCTCACAAATTTTCATGTCATTTGGATGTTGCAATCTTTAGTTATGTTCATTTGAAGTCAACAGGGTCTGTTCATCTTCACTTCTCTGTCAGGTACCCGATTTTTTCACTCACCTTGTCAGAGCCATTTCTCAGTGGTTACTTATCCAAATTCAGTGATTTAAAGCTTTTTGGATTCAGCTTACTGTCTAGTATAAGCATACAAATTTTCATAATCATTGGATTCCTAAATTTTGAGTTATGTTCATTTTGCTGCTCACTGGTCTCAAACTATAGCAGCCCGTGAAAATCGAGATGATATCATCACTTGTTAAAACTCATTCTCAGTGTGTGGTTTATTATTTTTGATGAGATTAATCTTGAAAAAGTTAGATCTTTAAGTTAACTAGACTTCCCCAAGAGGAATTAAGCTAATTGCTACTGTGCTCAGAGAATTATGCAAAACACTGGACAAGTGTATGAACCAAATTAGCAAGTTTTTCACCTTTGAGCTAACTCCAACTTATCTGTTTTGATCTATCTTTTTGAGAGTGATCTTCCAAGGTACATAGGGTGTCTAATACATCCATTGACAAGCTAAAAGGGCCCACCATATACTCCTGGAGTTCATATGGCTGGTGTAGATCAAGGATTTTGCAACACCTCTTCATCTTCAAGCACATACCTATCCATCTCTTCACAGTGGTATAAGAGCAAGGTTGGACAACATGGAAGATGGATTTCCTTCATCAATTGACAAATTGGACAAAGGTAACTACTCAGCTTGGTCATTAAGAATGGAAGCTTATCTCCAAGGTAGAAGTTTATATGGTTATGTGGCTGTAGATGAAGTTATGCCAAGTTTCAGGAACAAAAGTCAACCAACACAAGAAGAGCAAGAAAGATTGAGCACATGGTGCTCCAAGGATGCACTTGCAAGGTCTTATCTCCTCAACTCTATCTCAGATTTTTTGTTGCCTCACATTAGAAGTTGTAAGACATCTCAGGAAGTGTGGGATGCACTTGAAGCCTTCTTTTCTTCAAGTACTAAAGCTAGGAAGCATCAACTATGGCTGGATTTCACAACTCTCAAGAAGGCTCCCAAACAAAATGTGACTGATTTTGTCACAAAGCTCAAGGACATAGCAGATCAGTTGGGAAGCATTAGAGAGGTAATAGATGAAGAGCAAATTGTAAGGTAGGTCATCAATGGCTTGAAGGTAGATGACAAGTGGGAAGCATTCACCACAACTATGGATTTGTACATGGACATGCATGTACCTGATTTCAATACACTCATTGGACAACTACTTACCCAAGAGGCAAAGCTTATCAAAAATGGAGAAAGCTCTAAAGGTAATCAATCTTCAGCTTTATACATTGATAAAAGCAAGTCCAAAGATAACAAAGGAAAGGAAAAGAAAGTGGATGATGAGGCAAGTACATATCAAGCTAACTATGCAGGTAGAGGAAGACATGGCAGAGGTAGAGGAAGAGGAGGTAGACAAGGCAGGGGGAGATCCCAAGACTCCAACCCATGTTCTATTTGTGGACTAACTAATCATACAATTGAAAATTGCTTTAGGAATTCCAGGAATCAAAGAGGCAGAGGATACAATAGAGGAAGTTATGGCTACTCAAGAGGAAGGTTCAACAACTACCATGGCAATTACAACAACTACAATCATTCAAACTATCAAGGAGGCTACAAAGGAAGGAGAGACTACAATAACTACATAGAAGACTCAAACAAAGAGGATTCATTATTGATCATGAACATGGCTATGCCACAAGGTAAATCTGATGAGCATGTTTTCTACATAGATTCAGGTTGTTCAAATCATGTGGCAGGAAATGTGGCACTCCTATCAGATTTAGAAGATCCAAGGAATAAGCATGAGGTGCAAACAGGAGATGATACAAAACATCCTGTGGAGAAAATAGGCAATGTCAAAGCACCTGATGGAAACATCAACCTACTCAGTAAGGTACTCTATGTCCCTACCATTACAAAGAATTTGATAAGTGTTGGGAAGATAGTAGAGAAAGGGTTGCAAGTTAGGTTCACAAAGGTAGGAGCATTTGTTGAAGATCCAAGTCAAGGATTCAGAAATATTGCAAAAGGTGAAAAGATAGGTAGATTGTTCACATTTGAATTACAGGACACTAGAAACATTGCTCTCTTTAACTATGGTAGTCAGACACTCACAGAATTGGAAGTATGGCACAAAAGGTTAGCACATATTGGTGAAAGGTCATTAAAGCAAATTTGCAGGGACCAAAGTGTACTTGGACTCCCTAATTTGTCAAAACAACATATGATTTATAAGTGTAGTGCATGTCAATTTGGAAAGTCTCACATGTTACCATTCATGAAGAAAGGTTATATGCATGGAGATCTCTTGGAGTTGGTTCATACAGATGTATGGGGACCTAGCAAGGAAGCTTCAATATCTGGATCAAGGTATTATGTTTCCTTTATTGATGATTGCAACAGATGGACTATCCTATTCTTTATGAAACACAAAGATGAAGTTTTTCATGTTTCAAAAGATATTTGGCTCTTGTGGAGAATCAAACAGGTAAATCACTAAAAAGGCTAAGGTCAGATGGAGGGGGGGAATACTTCTCCCATGATTTTGATTCTTTTCTTCAAGAAAGAGGAATCAAAAGAGAGGTAACTACAAGGTACACTCCTGAGCAAAATGGAGTGGCAGAAAGGAGGAATAGGACAATTGTTGAAGCTGCAAGGTCTATGTTAAATGAAAAGCATTTACCTAATTACTTATGGGCTGAGGCTGTATCTACAGCCACTTACTTGATTAACAGGTTGTCTTCAAAATCCCTTGATGGGATGACTCCATATGAGGCTTGGAATGGAAGAAGACCAAGCTTAGATCATTGTAAAATTTTTGGATGTATTGCTTTTGCTCATGTTCCTTCACAGGTTAGAGGCAAGATGGATCCAAAAGAATAAAGGTGTGTATTTATTGGATATGACAACAATCAAAAGGGCTACAGGTTATACAACCCTACCAACAAAGGATTCTTGGTAAGCAGAGATGTAGTTTTTGATGAAAACAATTCATGGTATGAAGATTCATGCAGGAAGGTCAATTTACCATATAATCTTGAAGAAGATTTTCCAAAGCTTGGTAGAGAACAACCAAAGATTGAAGAACAAGACACCTCGGAGGATGATGAAGAATCTCAGATGGAAAAGATCAAAGCATGGAAGTCTAAAGGTAAATCAAAATAGCAGGAACTTGGACATGAGGCAGAATCATCACATCATGGCCTAAGAAGATCTATGAGGGAAAAGAAAAAACCAGAAAGGTATGGGTTTGACACCTCATTAGTAACTAAACATTCTATCTACATAGCACAAGACATAAACCAAGAGGAGCCATCATCATTTGAAGAGGCCAAAGCAAAAACAGAATGGAAGCATGCAATGAAGGAAGAGATTGAAGCACTTGAGGAAAACAACACTTGGGATTTGGTGCCCAAGACTTCATCCATGAAGGTAATAGGCTCAAGATGGGCTATAAACTCAAGAAGAATTCTGATGGTTCCATTAATAGGTATAAGGCAAGGCTTGTAGCAAAAGGCTTTGCACAAACTCAGGGAATTGATTATGAGGAGACCTTCTCTCCTGTGGCAAAGATGCCTACTATTAGGGTTTTGCTTAGTATTGCCTCTTCCAAGAATTGTAAGATACTTCAACTAGATGTAAAGAATGCATTCTTGAATGGTTGGATAACAAAAGAGGTATATATGGCACAACCACTTGGTTTTGAGAATCAAGTTTATCCTGATTATGTGTGTAAACTTAACAAAGCATTGTATGGTCTCAAGCAAGCTCTAAGAGCTTGGAATTTCAGACTTGTTTCATTCTTGCAGGACAAAGGCTTTCAACCAAGCAAGGCAGATCCTTCACTCTTTATTAAAAAGAGTAACTCAGAGATCATCTACCTATGTGTATATGTAGATGGTATTATATTGACAGGAAATGATGCAGATGGTATGAAGAAGATCAAAGATCAGATGAGAGAAGAGTTCAAGATAAGTGATTTGGGTTCACTTACCTACTTCCTAGGTTTGGAAGTTGTCTACAAAGATCATGGTTTGTTTCTCACTCAAAGGAAGTACATTAAGGACATGTTGGCAAAATTCAAGATGCAAGATTGTAAGGTTGCAGGTACTCCAATGGAGGTCAATCACAAATTGAGCTCACATGAAGGTGAACTGATAGAGGACATCACATCATATCAAAGTTTAGTGGGTAGTCTCAACTATGCCACATTGACAAGAGTGGATATATGTTACAGTGTGAGTGTGCTAAGTCAATTTATGCACACACCAAGGAAACCACATATGGATGCTGCCAAAAGGATTCTCAAGTATCTCAAAGGAACCATAAATGAAGGACTTTATTATCCTTATGTATCTGATTTAGGTTTGAAGCTATTTTCTGATGCAGATTGAGCTAGCTCCAAGGAAGATAGAAGGAGCACTTCAAGTTATCTTACCTTTGCAGGTTCAAAGCTTATTTCATGGTCATCCAAGACGCAACCCACAGTTGCTCTCTCTTCTACTGAAGCTGAATATAGAGGTCTTGCCATAGCTACTCAGGAAGCTATGTGGATGAAGACATTATTCAAAGATCTTGGATTGGAGTTTGGAACTCCAACTATTTTTGGTGATAATATGAGTTCTATTCACTTGGCTGCTAATCCTATTTTTCATGCAAGGACTAAACATATTGAAGTTCATTATCACTATGTACGAGAGAAGGTTCTAAGCAAAGAGATTCAAATATCATGTGTCCACTCATCAACAATGTGCATATATTCTAACCAAAGCATTGGATGGTACAAAGCTTTGCAAATTCAAGGCTATGATTGGTTTACAGGTAATCTTGGAAGATTGAAGACCTCAAGCATACTTGGCTTGAGGGGGAGCTGTTGGAGCAAGTCTATGACAAGCCTAAGTATTGGCTTGAGTCCCACAAAGTCATGGAAGAAGCTTTAAAATGAAGACTATGTAAAGTTCACTTGTGAACTACCTCTTGTAACTTTTGAAGAGTTTACTTAATTTGTAAAAGTGAAAGAATCTTAAGTGGTTGAGTCCACTTGATCAAAAAGGGAAAGAGGAGCCACGAATTCGTGATTTGTGGTAGGTAGAGAATCAAATCAATCATTGATTGATTGGAGAGTGATTGAGGGAAGTTAGCCTCCCAAACTCAACTATAAATAGATGGCAGTTTTAGTCGTGGTTAGAGAGACCTATGTGAAGACCTCCAAGAGCTGAGCTTTATGCCATATCAAGGTGTGATTACAAGGCACACATATGTATCAGTAAGTCCATTGTATTGTACAAGCAATATACTTTCATTTTCATGATTATTTGGGTTCATATTTCCATGTTCTTGTGAAGTGTACTACTCACTGCCATTACTCTCAGTTTTCTCAATCAGATTGCAGAGATGTTTTATCTGAGCTTGGTGCATCATTTTCAATAATTTAACTTGTTAAAGTTAGCTCTATAAGTCTACTATATTCTCACAATTTTTCATGTCATTTGGATGTTGCAATCTTTAGTTATGTTCATTTGAAGTCAATAGGGTCTGTTCATCTTCACTTCTCTGTCAAGTACCCGATTTTTTCACTCACCTTGTCAGAGCCATTTCTCAGTGGTTACTTATCCAAATTCAGTGATTTAAAGCTTTTTGGATTCAGCTTACTGTCTTGTATAACCATAAAAATTTTCATAATCATTGTATTCCTACATTTTGAGTTATGTTCATTTTTCTGCTCACTGGTCTCAAACTTTAGCAGCCCGTGAAAATCGGGATGATGTCATCACTTGTTAAAACTCATTCTCAGTGTGTGGTTTATTATTTTTGATGAGATTACTCTTGAAAGTTAGCTCTTTAAGTTAACTAGACTTCCCCAAGAGGAATTAAGCTAATTGCTGCTGTGCTCAGAGAATTATGCAAAACACTGGACAGGTGTATGAACCAAATTAGCAAGTTTTTCACCTTTGAGCTAACTCCAACTTATCTGTTTTGATCTATCTTTCTGAGAGTGATCTTCCAAGGTACATAGTGTGTCTAATACATCCATTGGCAAGCTAAAAGGGCCCACCATATACTCTTGGAGTTCATTTGGCTAGTGTAGATCAAGGATTTTGCAACACCTCTTCATCTTCAAGCACATACCTATCCATCTCTTCACACAAACGAGGTACATGTTGAGGTAAACCCATATCACAAGCAAGACAAGAAAGCCAAAATGCTTCCTTACATGCCTCACTTGCTGCAACATACTTTGCTTCTGTGGTGGAAAAAACTGTACATTCTTGAAGACAAGATCTCCAAGAGATAGCACCTCCAGCAAAATGAAAGATGTATGTTGATGTAGACTTTCGATTGTCTACACAACAAGCATAGTCAAAATCTATGTAACCAATAATGGATGCTTTCCCTCTACCTGAGCATAAACACTTGTCCTTAGTGCCACTCAGATATCTCAAAATCATCTTGACCTCTTCCCAATGTTTCTTGCCAAGATTAGACATATATATCTGCTCACAACTCCTTTTGCAAATGCAATGTCTGGTCTCGTAGCTACCATAGCATACATGAGACTACCAACAACAGATTGATATGGAATTTCGGTCATGAATTCCTTTTCCTCATCTGATTTGGGGCAATTATCCTTGCTCAATTTCACATATGTGGGTAAAGGTGTACTCAATGCCTTTCCACCCTGCATATTGAACCTGTGAAGTACTTTGGATATGACTCACTTTGAGACAAGTATATGCATCTTTGACTCCTATCACGAGTAATGTGCATGCCAAGAATATGTTTGGCATCCCCCAAGTCCTTCATATCAAATGTCTGACTCAACTTCTTTTTGAGAATTGACAGGTCATAAGAGGACTTCCCAGCAATCAACATATCATCGACATAAAGTATAAAGCATATCAAGCTGCCATCTGTGCATCTCTTAGTGTACAGACAATGATCCTCATTGCTTTGAGAATAGCCTTGAGACTTCATAAAAGCATCAAACTTTTGATACCATTGTCTAGGGGATTGTTTAAGTCCATACAAGCTCTTCTTGAACTTACAAACTAGACTTTCCTTGCTAGGAACTACATAACCCTCTGGTTGTTCCATATAGATATCATCTGTAAGATCTCCATGCAAGAAAGCAGTTTTCACATCCATGTGGACTAGCTCTAAGTCCTCCATTGCAACAAATCCAAGCAACATGTGCAAGCTAGTCATCTTGACCACCGGAGAGAAGATTTCCTCAAAATCAACACCATGTTGTTGCTTAAAACCCTCTGCAACAAGTCGTGCTTTATACTTTGGAGAATCACTATCTGATGTGAATTTCAGCTTATATACCCATTTACATGGTAAAGCTTTCGTGTCCTTTGGCAAAGGTACTAAATCCCAAGTACCATTCTTGTGAATATAATCCAACACACTCTTCATGGCACTCTTCCACTTGACATGATCCTCTGTCTACATAGCCTTTTTGTAGCAAGAAGGCTCACTAACATTTGTTAGCATAATCTAAACCTGGAACATATCTATCAGTTGGATGTGAGACAGGCACATAGCGTCTCAATGGTTGCTGAACAGGAACATGTGCAGACTGATCTGATTCGACATTCTCTTGAACATCCCTATGTGCAAAATTATTATGCATGCTAATTAGAGGACTAGTATCCTCAAACACCACTCTTCTCACTTCAACCTCCTTAATGGGTTGTTTATGCATCTTAGACTCATTGAAAATGATATCACTACTTCTGATCTCTGACCGTGTTTCAAGATCCCATAAGCGATATCCAAATTTTCCTTCTTGACCATATCCAAGAAAAATGCATTTCTTTGACTTATGGTCGAACTTTTATCTAAGATTATTGGGTATATGAACATATGCTTCACACCCAAAAACTCGAAGATGATCATAATATGGTGGCTTCTTTGTCCATAACTCTTGTGCCACTTTCATACCTTTGGCAGTACTAGATGAAAGGTTAATCACATGAACTACAATCAATACTGCTTTTGACCAAAATCCTTGTAAGAGGTTTGCATGATGCAACATAGAAACTACTCTATCTTGAATAGTTCTATTCATCCTTTTAGCTACACCATTCTGTATTGGGATATAAGGAGTTGCAAACTCTCTAGGAATCCCTCTAGATTGATAGAAAAGACTGAAATCATGTGAGGTATACTCTCCCCCATTATCTAAACCTAAAGCCTTAAGCTTAGTTCCTTTTTCAGTCTCAACTGAAGCAAGACATTTTTTGAAAGTAGGGAATACCTCATCCTTTGATTTGATAGGATATACCCAAACTTTTCTAGTAGCATCATCTATGAAAGTGACAAAGTAAAGAGAACCACCTAAGGACCTAGTGGGCATAGGACCACACACATCTGTATGAACGAGATCCAAAGGCTGAATTGAAGAGTCAATCTGTGCTCTATGCACATTTTTGATTTTCTTTCCATATTGACAATGCTCACAAAATGAAAAATCAGAAAAAGATAACATAGTTAAGTAGCCAGAATGAGAAAGATTTTCCATTCCACTACGAGATATATGGCCCAAATGACCATGCCAAATACAAGCCATAGGGTGTTCAGTAAGAGCTAACAAGTGTTCTTTCTCTGATACAAATAAAGGATAAAGTGAGCCAACTTTGCTTCATTTTGCAATAACCATATTGCCCTTTGATATACAAAAGGACTGAGCATAGAAGACCACCTTGTAATTGTTGCTATAGCACAATGGTACATACCACATTAAGAAGCTCCACCTCCTTAATGTTAATCCGTAGAAGAGATAGGAGTGATATGAAGATCATGAATGTGAAATGTAGTGAGGGTGAGAAGCATAGAGATGCACACACACATACACACACACACACACACAATGAAGAGACACACAAGACACAATGGAAGGTAGGAAAATAGACTCTATTACTCAAGATCTCAATTACAAGCTCAAACTCACATTAGCTCATACAAGTCTACACTAGCTAACCTCAAAATGAGCTCTCTAGCTCTTTTTATAGATTTTAGACTAGTTTTGACCGATTTCACATCTAATGACCGGCATAGTTAAAAAATAGGTTCTAGGTGCTATTTGAAAGGGTAAATGATGTCTAAAAATAGCCAAAATTGGTAGGCTCGTTCTACCTAAGCTCCTCAAGCTCGAGGACTCCTTGATCTGCACAAAATGGGGCTACTAATTACAAAAGGGATTTTTCTATGTTACAAATGGTACAAGAGTGTTGAAAATCACTATTGAGAGTTTTTGAAAAGTAATATAAAACATATTTGTTTGAAAAATAATTTGTCTGGCTCCCCACTACTTCGTTGTGCTCTATCTTCACATACTTCCTTGAGGTCTGTGCCTCTGGCTACTGCCAACACCCCCTCCCTCTCGCTTCTGTCATCCTCGACGGAACCTTTTTGCGGGGTATGTCGGATATAATTTTGTAGGAGGTCTTGAGCGATGGTGTGCTCTGAAATGTGGACACCTCTTGCAAGATCTGCTTCGAGTTTTTCCCAATCGATGGGTTGAGGTTCCTCTAGTGGCGGGAGTCTGTAGTGCATGGAGTACACCAGTTGTTCACAGGCAAATAATTGGAGTAGATGGGTGGGCCTGCTGATGAACACCTCTGAATGGTATTCCCAAAGAACATTTCTTTGAAGGTAATTTTATAGCACGCCGATAAATATTTGATGCGACAATGCTAGACATAACACACCCGGAGCGATGGTGTCGTACTCATATCATATGCTAAATCTTGATTGCCATGCTCGAATCCCGGCGTGTTCACGTGTGGTGCCTTGACGCGACGGAAGACTTTGAATACTATCTGCATCACGCCAAAGATTTTGACAGTCATATGCACTGCTACATCATTCATTCTTCGTAAGCGAGGGAGCCAATGGCAAATCGTTGCCATCATATATCCAACCATGGGTGGTCCGCGGGATGGAGTGAAATACGGGTAATTGAGCCAGTCCTGGCACTGCTTGTTGATATGTACCTTGATTGCAAAGGCCTTCCAGGAGCGGCGACGTGGCATTGGACCCCAACATGGGTTATACTTTAAATGGAGTGGTGCCTTGACCCATGAGCTCATCATTTTGGGATATTCATGTAATAAATCTTGGTGCCAAGTAGGTTGAAAGATTTCGCCTCTCTGCGCATCCATTGGCAAATCATCAGGCTCAAACTTAGTTGCATGGGAGGGTTTCTTGCTTGTCTCTTTTTCGATGGCTAGCTGATATTCTCCCATTAACATAAAATATGGTTTATATTGTAGCTCATGCCTAGATATGTACCTACGAGGGGCCAAGTGAGCAAAGTAAGGTGATTGTAATATACGTTCCTCTATCATGGCCATTGCATGTAATTGTGCCTCCACCCTTGTTGAGTGGGTCTTGCCAAGTTCTTCTACAGTCTTCATCCACGCAGGGGTAGGGAGTTCAAATGTGTTCTGGCCCTCAGCCGTGACTCATCCGCCTGGGATGGGTTGGGGTTCGTAAGCTTCTTCAAAAGTATCCTCCACCGGGATAGTCAATGTTTCTTCCTCTGCTAGTAGTTCCGGTGGGGAATCTGGCCTAGGGGGTGCTTTGTATGCTGCTATCTGTGTTTGAAGAGTCAATAGCTGGGCCCGTAAAGTGTTGAGTTCCTCAATGATCTCAAGACATGTGGCCGCAGGAGTTGGTGGTGCGTGTTGTACAAGTGCTCGTAACTGTAATATTTTGTGTTCCTCTTTTAGCTTTTGGTATTCCTCATTCAGACTGTCATACTCCTCTAGTAGTCTGACATGATCTTCCAATAGTATCTTCATAGATTTGGAGGGGACAACTTTGAAACAACTCGGACTCGAGGGTTCATCGGATCGATCTTCTTTAGCTGCTGCTAGGTGGCGTCTTAGTAATCCCACGTTTCTAGTGAGCATCGCATTGCGAATGGTCTGAGCCCTTAACAAATTGTCGATATCTGTAATGGCCTCTTTTGTCTTCTGTTCACTTTCGAGTTCAAGTTTGTGGCAGGCCTGGCATAGCTCTTGATAGCGTGTGTTAGGGGAGGCATTCTTGATTGATAAAGAATTGAGCTATGACTGTAAGTCGTTCGTAGTCTGCTGTAGTGTCTGATAACTGGTGCCTAGAGATGCGAATTCATCTCTCACTTGCATCATACATGCAAACATCTGACGCAATGCTGTGTCGATGGTGGGTGATAATAGTAATGGCGGAGTGAGTGAAGTTGCTGTGGCTATGGGTGTTGATGCAAGGGGAAGGGGAAATAGGGATGGGAAAGTGGATGCAGTGGTGACAGTGGAAAAATGTGATGTGCCTAAATGTGGTGGTGAAATGGGTGAGGTGAGTGGTGGTGAAATGGGTGAGGTGAGTGGTGGTGCAGTGGGTGGTGATATGGCCATGTCACTAGACGTGGTGTCGAGTGCTGTCACTGTGAATAGTGGAGTGACAGTGGGTGCGTGCGTGGGCATGAATACAAGATTTACAAAGGTTGTCGAATAATTTACAGATGGGGTCTCTTGTACTGCTTGGTGGAGAGGGGAAAGAGGAAATATAGTGGGTCGGGGAGGTGAAACGGGGGAGAAGGTCAATGGAGGGGGAAATGGGAATAAGGTTCTTGGCGGGATGGGGAAGGAAGGGATGTATGGATGGAGAAATGGGCTAGATAGAAGGGTGGATGTCCTAGGACGGAGGCTAGGTGGTGTGGGTGCGGGAAGGGTGAAAGGAATTGAGGCAACAAAGGCTTTTGCTACCGCACTATCGAAGGATGTGGATGGCCTGGGAGAGGCATGGTGTATAGGAGAGACTGGAGGGACGAGAGGTGAAAGAGGAGTGGTCGGTATGTTGGGTACTTTGACCACAGTGGTGGTATTTACAGTAGAAGTGTAGGGTGGGGAATCGATGATGATCATTTCTTCTGCCAAAGAACCTTCAGATATGAGGCGTGCTTCCATGGCCTGTTGTGATGACTGGCCATCTGTTGGTACACGAATATATTGACCCGGTTTTGATAGTAATCGAATTTGGTGTGGGTCAAATTGTGGTAGAGGCTTCCTCTACAAATAGAGTAATGCTTAATTAGTGCCTACTGACTTGACTAATTCTCTGAAACCTTGGATGTAGGCTTCTTCCAATCCTCCTATGGCGAGTTCCTGTTTGACAAGCGCTTGGCTTTCTTCCTCTGAGAGTTTTTTGCGCGTCCACACTGCTTCCATGGTGCGGTATACGTTTTTGATTGCCAATGTGTAGGCCGCAGCTTCAAATGTTTCATCTTCGTGCATGCTTGTGTCACCCTGGGTGTCAGTTTGCTGTTCTTGTGTGTCAGTCTATTCATGCTCTTGAGATTCTTGGCTTCCCTGACAGGCTTCATCATCTCCATCTTCATCATCTATTTCTATCCTCTCTTCTTCGGAACAAGAGACTACTTGCTCTTGTGTTTGATCAGGGGGAGTTGTAGGGTAACTTGGATGTTCATACTCTTGAGAGAAAAAATGTCCTTCTGAGAACTGAAATTCATTTGAAAAAGCATCCGACATTTCAAAATCGAACGTAGTATTCATTGGTTCTGCTTCCAGATTGGGTATAGGGAAAGTAAACGATTTTGCACCAATGGAGGTGGGAATTTCTACTGTAGTGGTGGTAGGTTCTTGGAAGGTGGTTGCTTGAGAGGTAATGGTACTGGTAGTACTTTCTGTGATAATTGGTCGTGATAGTTGTATGCGAATCGGTTGTATCATTGCAGGGGGTTCCGTAGGGGATTGTTCTGGAGAGGGTTGAGGTGACGGAGACTCGGGAACTTGAAGGCATGGGATAGATCCTTGCATGCGCTTGCCTGCTCGTCCCTTGCTAGATTTTATGGCTTTCTTGGTGGTCCCTTTGAATGCCGTCAATTCTTCACTTGTCATCGCATGCTCTATAGGCTAGTCATATGCCAAACACATATACACAATTCTCATGAGAGTGCAACATCCATGGATGATTTTTTTCCTTTCCCATCTCTGCTGTGCTAGATACAACTGATCAATAATCCAACTTGCCAGATCTACTATTTGGGGCCCAATACACGCTAAATACACTCCAAACCAAATGCGTTTGTGAGACATAGTAAAAAGATCCTGAGCTGGGAATGCAAAGTGCTGCATATATATACATAATGGCTTAGATAGATCATGTGTGATGGCCGAGATGTCTTCCCATTTGGTAACATCACCATGCTTCATCGGCTTTGGAATCAACCTTTCTTGCTCTGTCAGCGTGTGAGTTCCATGGATCTTAATTGCAGCTCGAATCAAATCTTTTGAAAGATAGAACTTTTTGAAAGGGGGTTCATTTACTAAAGACGACAAAATAAAAGTGCCTGATAAGTCCTTGTTCTCGGAGCCTGTAAGTGTGGTCACTAGGTAGTAACATCTATAAAAATCTGGTTTGGGCAGTGGATCACTGAAGTATTCTGTAAAACCTGACCTGGCCCAAACATGCTTTAAGTCTTCGGTATTTTGAAGTGCTTCAAATTCCTGGAGAAAAACTGGTACTTGCCCCACTTACTGCTGTCAAAAGTCAAATTGGCATCAAAAATAAAATCTACATCTACCAAAGGTCCCGCTAAACCTTGGAACCAATGTGAATTATGATGAACTTTTTCAGTGTATCCCCTAGGAGGGTCATCAATTGGCATAGGTCCTGGGAATCCTTGAAATTCTGGTGGTTGTACGGTAGGATATGATTCAACCAATAGTTCACCAAAATTGACCATAGGTACACTGGGGCAAGCTTCAGATGGTCCTTCTGTGTGCATGATGAGTGATGCGAATGTGGAGAAAATCTGCTACAAAAGATTAGCACATTAGTATGGAAATTAATCATGATCCCATTAAAGTGAGACCGCAATCCCTTTCCATAACCGATGCGTAACCTGTGTAGCCAAGTGTTGTGAGGTGGTTTATGGAATTATTTTTTGCAAAACTAATGCAGGTCTCTAGACTCCTACATGCTTCAGATAGTGCATAAATTGCTTGATGAGATGTCATTACAAGTGATGTTGGGTTATAGTGTGTGAATTTGTACAAAGTTCAGTTGTGAATGAGTTATTACAAGGGTAGTGTTCAGTCAGGATGGGAGTAATGTTAGACAACGGTACATGAGGAGACATCTGGATACGTTTCGGTATCCATTTTCTAAGGGTTGCTGAGCGGGTGGTATGTTTTTGTGGGGGAACAAAAGATGGTATTGGATGTGGTGGTATTGAGGGGTGAAAAGATTTATGAGGGGTATATGTTACATGGCTTGAGTGTTGAGCTATAATACACTGTTTGGCTACCCATATCTACATGGGTGTGGGTCGATTCGTAAGGTACTTCTTGGCGATCCAAATCTGTCGACTATTTGTCGAGGAAGGTCGAGGAGATGTTGAATACTGACTCTGCTTCTTCTTTAACTTCTTCTTATCATTGTCTGCATTGTTGAAATCTGTCGGTGCTTTCTGTCCTTTTGGCACCCATATTTGTTTCGTGCCGCTTGCTTTGTGGTGTTGATACTGTTGCTTGTTTTGTGTCGTCTGGTAGGGTCATCGGTTTGGGTTCCTTATTTGTTGGTGACTCCTTGGTGGTTGGGATTGAGGGTTCAGATGGAGCCTCTTCTTTGGAAAAGAGGGGAGGTCAAACACTTGTGAAACCTGCCCATTAGGAAGTTCTTCGTTTTGTATAAAAAATCTAGGCTAGTCTGCAGTAAGCGTGGAAGGATGGGCACCACAGGGTGTTGTGCCCATGTGGTTGCTGATGCAGTCCACCTGACTGCTGATCACGTGACTGCCAATGGTCCCCATTTGTCCCATCGATTGGGTGGTGACCCCTTCTAATTTGCAGGAAGACCAGGGGAAAATCTGTTGACATTCTCCTGAAGGGCAATTGTCCATCGCCAAGCCAGCATGGGTTGTGGTGGATGTAGCATGAATTATCTGACCAAAGATCTTCCGGTGCTCCGTCGCATGCATTTCATATGGTCTAGGGTTACATACCTCAGGTGGAGTGTTGTTAGGGAAGTCAAGCGGTATGACTCACCATTGATCTAAGGTTCCAATTTGCAAGGAGCCTTGTCTAAGATTTAGGTCCAATGAGTGATCGTATAGCCAATCTTGGCCAAGGATTAGGGGTTCTATTAGGTCGTCATCATGGCACACTAGTAGCTTCGTTGTCATGGTCACATCATGTATGAGGATAGGAAGATCCACCCCCCATGCAATGGGTTTCCATGCCTCCTAGCCCTATGAGGTATGCCTCAATTGGCCGCATTTCTATTCCTGAGTCCTTATAGTGGGACCATCTAATCGCACTAGTCGCAACACCTGCGTCAATTAAAGCCCTGAGCTCTTGGCAAGAGTTGCCGTGCTCTAGCCTGACTGTAATGAATGGTCTCCTATCCAATGGATACACTAGGACTAAATCACCTTCTTTTAAGCCTTTATCTTTCACATGTGCATCAAAATAGGTTTCTGTCACTTCTTTGTTGCATATATACCTGCTATTGCTTTTAGCCTGGTTTCTCCTAATTGTTCCAAGTCCATTATCCTTGATAACTCATGGCCGGTCCACTGATGTTCTTGTGCAACCTTAAGGGTCGGTATCAAGAAGTCCAAAGGAAGCACAACATTCTGACCAAAAACCATATAAAAGGGAGTTGCATTGAGTATGGTCTTATAGGCCACTTGATATGCCTAAACACCGTGATGTAACTATTTGTCCCAATCTGAACGTTTGTTGTTCACGAGTTTTGTTAGTACGTTACAAAGGATCTTGTTAGTAATTTCTGCGTGACCATTGGACCGAGGATGATATGTTGCAGATTTCTTGTGAATCACCATAAAATCCTGTAACAAATATTCAATGACATGGTTTAGAAAGTGAGTTCCTCGATTGCTCACTAACTCTATGGGCAGTCCATATCTTGTAAAGACATTTTCAAATAAGAATTTTGCAGTCGGCATGTGTACCTTTTGCAAGCGGGTTAATGGGTCCTACAAAGTCTATACCCCACTTAGAAAATGCACGTACTCCCATCATGGGTTTCAATGGCATTTCATCTCAGCGAGTAGGAAATTGAGTTCTTTGGCACATATCACATCTCTTAACATAGGTATGTGCATCCATGTGAAGAGTGGGCCACCATAATCCTGCAAAGAGGATGGCTTTGATTATCCTATCGGGGCCATAATGACCTCCTGCAACACCTTGGTGTGCAGTCTCTAGTATGCTCAAATAATCGTTCTCATGAACACACTATCTTAAGTATCCGTCTCATCCTCGTTTGTATAGATTGTCACCAATACGTGAATAGTCTTGAGCTTCCTGCTCTAGACTGTGTTGTCTTGCTAAGGTCGTTCCTTGAGGGAATGTTTTTGTCCTCAAGTACGTCACTAAAGGTTCACTCCATTCTAGTGTGAGAGACAGGTGATATAACGTAGCATGTTCTACTGGTGGTCTTTCACAACAAACAGGGCTTTCTTTACATAACTTGTAGACATCTGCTTCCATAGAAGGCCAATAGACTCCTAATCTATGCAGAGTCTGCAATGTACGATATTTTGAATGATGCTGCTTTAATGCACCTACATGTGCTAGTTGCAACCAATTTGCATATTCTGATTCATCTACACAACAAGCAAGAATCTTTTGATTATCTTTTTTATATATACTTCCTGCTATTATTTGATATCTTAATAGGCTTAGCCCATTCTCATACTATCTCAAGGTTAAACAAATATGCATCTGGTAATTCATCTGCTATTCCTTGAGGAGCTTCTCCTGTGGTTAATCTTGAGAGATGGTCAGCTCTAAGATGGGTTTTTTGTTTTCTGACTAGTACTTCAAAGTCGTACTCCATGAGCAATAGAAACCAACGTATCAGTCGTCCTGTGTTACATGGCTTACTGACTAAGTACAATACCGCTTGATGATCCGTAAAGAACTTGAACTTGTTCGCCAATAGATAATGCCTGAATTTCTTTACAGCGTAGATCATTCCTAAACCTTCTCGTTCTGTAGTGGTGTAATTTCTTTCTGCTGCATTCAACTGTCTGCTCGCATAAGCTATGGGGAGATCTATATTACCTTCATTCGTGGGTTGTGCTAACACACATCCTATGGCATAGTTGGATGCATCCACATGTACATGGAATGGCTTGCTCCAATCTGGGGTTGTCAAAATATAGGTGCCGAGCACAAACATCATTTAAGTTCATTGAATGAATTTTCACATTCATCTATCCATTCAAACTTGGTCAAAAGAGAGTACAATGGCTTGGCTATGATTGCATACAGTGTATGAATCATCTGTAATAACCACAATGACTCATAAATGCTTGTACCTCTTTTACATTATTTGGTCTAGGTAGATCTGCAATTATTCTCACCTTTTCTTCATCTGTAGAGATTCCATTATTTGACACAATGTGTGTGTTGCTCTAGCACAATGGTGAGAACCACGTTAAGAAGCTCCACCTCCTTAATGTCAATCCACGGAAGAGATAGGAGTGATATGAAGATCGTGAACATGAGATGAAGTGAGAGTGAAGGTGAGAAGCATAGAAATGCACACACACATACACACACACTACGAAGAGACAAGCAAGACACAATGGAAGGTGAGAGATCCACTCTATTACTCAAGAACACTATTACAAGCTCAAAATAGCTCTAAGCTCACACTGACTAACCTCAAAAATGAGCTCTCTAGCTCTTTTTATAGTTTCTAGACTAGTTTTGACCGGTTTCACATCTAGTGACCGGCATAGTTAAAAATTAGGTCCTAGGTGCTATTTGGAAGGGTAAACAATGTCTAAAAATAATGAAAATTGATACGGTTGTTCTACCTAAGCTCCTCAAGCTCGAGGACTCCTCGGCTTGCACAAAATGGAGCTATGGATTACAAAATGGGGTTTTCTATGTTACATATGTTACAATAGTGATGAAAATCACTGTTGGAGGTTTTTGAAAAGTATTTTAAAACATAAGTCTTTGAAAGAAGATTTGACTGGCTTCCTGCTCCATCGTTACATGCTTCCACGTCGTCTGTGCCTCTGGCTGCTTCCAACACCCCCCTCCCTCTCGCTTCTGTCGTCCCTGACAGAACCTTGTTGTGAGGTCTGTCGGATGTAGTTCTGTAGGAGGTCTTGAGTGAGGGTGTGCTCGGAGATACGAATGCCTCGAGCCAGATCTGCCTCGAGTTTCTCCCAGTCGATTGGTTGCGGTTCTTCCGGTGGCGGGAGCTGATAGTGTGTGGAATAGACCATTCGTTCACAGGCAAATAATTGTAATAAATGTGTAGGCCTGCTTATGAATACCTCTGAATGGTATTCCCAAAAGCCGGCTGTGAACATCTCTTCGAACGTCTGCTTGTAGCACGCCGGTAGGTACTTTATTCTGCAGTGCGAGGCATAACACACCCGTAGCGATGGCGTTGTACTCATATCATATACCAGGTCAAAATTGCCATGCTCAAAGCCCGGGGTGTTGACATGGGGTGCCTTGACGCGTCGAAAGATTTTGAAAATCATTTGCATCATGTCAAAAATTTTGACAGTCATATGCGCCGCAACGGCGCCAAATTTGGTGTTGCTCTAGCACAATGGTGAGAACCACGTTAAGAAGCTTCACCTCCTTAATTGTCAATCCGCGGAAGAGATAGGAGTGATATGAAGATCGTGAATGTGAGATGATGTGAGAGTGAAGGTGAGAAGCACCAAGATGCACACACACATACACACACACAATGAAGAGACAAGCAAGACACAATGGAAGGTGAGAAATCAACTCTATTACTCAAGAACACTATTACAAGCTCAAAATAGCTCTAAGCTCTTCTCTACTCCAACAAGCTAACCTCAAAAATGAGCTCTCTAGCTCTTTTTATAGTTTCTAGACTAGTTTTGACCGGTTTCACATCTAGTGACCGGCATAGTTAAAAATTAGGTCCTAGATGCTATTTGGAAGGGTAAACGGTATCTAAAAATAACAAAAATTGGTACGCGCATTCTACCTAAGCTCCTCAAGCTCGAGGACTCCTCGGCTTGCACAAAATGGAGCTATGGATTACAAAATGGGGTTTTCTATGTTACATATGTTACAATAGTGATAAAAATCAATGTTGGAGGTTTTTGGAAAGTATTTGAAAACATAATTATTTGAAAAACGATTCGACTGGCTCCCTGCTCTGTCGTTACATGCTTCCGTGTCGTCTGTGCCTCTGGCTGCTTCCAACACCCCCCTCCCTCTCGCTTCTGTCGTCCCTGACAGAACCTTGCTGTGAGGTCTATCGGATATAGTTCTGTAGGAGGTCTTGAGCGAGGGTGTGCTCGGAGATACGAATGCCTCGGGCCAGATCTGCCTCGAGTTTCTCCCAATCGATTGGTTGCGGTTCTTCCGGTGGCGGGAGCTGATAATGTGTGGAATAGACCATTCGTTCACAGGCAAATAAGTGTAATAAATGTGTAGGCCTGCTTATGAATACCTCTGAATGGTATTCCCAGAAGCCGGTTGTGAACATCTCTTCGAATGTCTGCTTGTAGCACGCCGGTAGGTACTTTATTCTGCAGTGCCAGGCATAACACACCCGTAGCGATGGCGTTGTACTCATATCATATACCAGATCAAAATTGCCATGCTCAAAGCCCGGGGTGTTGACATGTGGTGCCTTGACGCGTCGGAAGACTTTAAAAATCATTTGCATCATGTCAAAGATTTTGACAGTCATATGTGCCGCTATATCGTCCATATGCTTTAATCTAGGGAGCCAGTGGCGAATTGTAGCCATCATGTAGCCAACAATTGGTAACTCAATGGGTGGCTTAAAATAGGGGTAATTCAACCAGTCTTGGCACTGCTTATTGTTTTGTACCTTAATAGCAAAGGCAGTCCAGGAGCGGCGTCGTGGCACTGGTCCCCAACACGGGTTGTACTTTAAATGCAAAGGTGCCTTTACCCATGTACTCATCATCTCTGGATACTGCTGTAGTAAATCTTTTCGCCACTCTGGTTGATAGATCCTTCCTTGCTGTGCATCTAGTGGTAGATCAGCCGCCTCGAATTGAGTTGCATGGGATGGTTTCTTACCTGTCTCTTTCTCAATGGCTAACTGGTATTCGGCCATTAACATGAAATACGGTTTATACTGTAGCTCATGCCCAGATATGTATCGTCGCAGGGCCAAATGAGCAAAGAATGGAGACTGTAATATTCTTTCTTCTATCATCGCCATGGCATGTAATTGTGCCTCTACTCTCGCTGAGTGCGTTGTTCCAAGTTCCTCAATAGTCTTCATCCACGCGGGGGTCGGAAGTTTGTACGTCATCTGACCTTCGGCCGTGACGCGTCCGCCTGGGATGGGTTGTGGCTCGTACGCTTCTTCAAACGTTTCCTCCACCGGGATGGTGACCGTTTCTTCCTCAGCTGGAAGCTCAGGTGGGGAATCTGGCCTTGGTGGTGCTTCATATACTGCGATCCTTGATTCAAGGTGTGATACCTGGGCCCGTAATGAGTTGAGTTCCTCTAGGAGGTCAGGAGAGGGGTCCACAAGTGCTGGTATGTCTTGGTGTGCCGGTTCTCGTAACTGGAGTAATTTGTGATCTTCTTTGAGTTTCTGTAACTCCTCGTTCATGCGGTCATATTCATCTAGCAATCTTACATGATCGTCTAACAGCATCCTCATCGAGTCTGAAGGAATGGCTTTGAACCTGCTAGGACTGAGTGGTTGGTCTGGGTGGTCGAGCGCTGCTTCTAAGTTTTCTCGGTTCTGATCCTGTAAGCGCTGGTTTTCTTCCTTGGCGGCTGCTAGGTGTCTTCGTAGTAAGCCCATGTTTCGTGTTAGCGTTGCATTGCGGACTGTCTGGGCTCTTAATAAGTTATCCAGGTCAGCAGTTGCTTCCTTGGTCTTTTCTTCGCTTTCTAGTTCCAATTTGTGATAGGCTTCGCGTAATTCCTGGTAGCGGGTGTTCAGAGAGGCATTCTCAATAGACAATAAATTAAGCTGCGACTGTAAGTCATTGGTTGTCCTCTGCAGCTGCTGATAATTATCACCAAGAGATGTGAACTCATCTCTTACTTGCGTCATACACATGAACATCTGTCGGAATGCATTATCTACAGTGGGTGATAGTATTAATGGGGTGCTAAATGAAGATGCAGTTGGTGTAGATGCAATGGGAATGGGGAATGGGGGTGGGAAGGTGGATGATGTAGTGATGTTTGAAAATTGTGATGTGCTTAAAAATGTTTGTGCTGTGAGTGAAGTGAGTGATGGTGCTGTGGGTGGTGAGATGTCCATGTCAGTGGACGTGTCTAGTGCGGTGACCGTGAATATGGGTGTGATCGTGGGTACTCGTGCTGATGTAAATACGGGATTTACAAAGGTTGAGGGGTAATTTACAGGGGGGCTGGCTGGAGCAGCTTGGTAGAAAGGGGAAAGAGGGGTTACAGTGGGTCGGGGAGGTGAGACGGGGGAGAAGGTTAATGGCGGTGGGAATGGGAAAAGGGGTCGTGAAGTTGTGGGGAAAGATGGAAGAGATTGATGAAGGAATGGGTTGGATAGAAAGGTGGGTGTGGGAGGGGGTAGACTAGGGCTAATGGGTGCAGGAATTGTGGGATGAGTGGTGGTAAAGACAATTTCTGCAACGCCACCGGCGAATGAAGATGTTGGTCTGGGGGAAGGAGGGTGAAGAGGGGGGGCTGGATGGACGGGCAGTGAGAGAGGAGCTGTTGGGGTGGTCGGTACTTCAGTGACTACTGAGGTTTGTACAGCTGTAGCGCGGGGTGAGGAATCTACAAAGATGGTTTCTACAACCAACGAACTTTTGGGGACGAGGCGTGCCTCCTTGGCTTGTTCAGAAGACTGTGCTCCTGTTGGTACACGAATGTATTCGCCGGGCTTTGAAAGTAGTCGTACCCTGCGGGTGTCAAACTGTGGTAGTGGCTTTCGTTGCAAGTACCTGAGGGCTTCGTTGGAGCCTACTGATTTGACTAACTCTCTGAATCCTTTGATGTATGCGTCTTCGAATCCGCCTGTGACAAGTTCTTGTTCTATTATTGTTTGACTCTCTTCCTCCGTCAGCTTTTTGCGTGCTGTTAGCTCAATAAATAGTCAGTTTTGGTGCACTAATATGTTTGTATTTGGCAGAAGAAGATGTTTGATTACAGGTATTTGAAGAGTGATCAAATGTTTGAAGGGAAGTATTTGCAACTACATGACGCCATCATGATCAGAATGGATCGGGAACTTGGTACTGCGGTTGGAAATGCAGTGATTGACATGTATGCCAAATGTGGCTTAGTTGATAAAGCAAAGGAGGTCTTTTGGATCTATTTGAAGTGGGAGGAGAAACAAAATGGCTTTCCTGGGCACTAGAACTTCAAGAAACTCAGTTAGCAAAAGGTTATGATGCCAAACTTGGAGGATTTGGAGGACCACCTAAGTTCCCTAGACCTGTGGAATTATATGCCATTATGCGTCAGTACAAACGGCTACATCAAGCTGGTAAAGCAACGGATGCATCCAAAACCTTGGAGATGGCATTGCATACTCTTCAGGCCATGGCCAAGGGGGGGAGGCATGATCAAATTGGTGGTGGTTTTCACAGATACAGTGTGGATGAGTACTGGCATGTGCCCCATTTTGAAAAAATGTTGTATGATCAAGGACAATTGGTAAATGCTTATCTTGATGCCCTGTGAATCACCAAGTCTCAATTCTATGCACAAATTGCACGTGATGTCTTGGACTATTTGAAGCGCGACATGCTGGATCTAGATGGGGGTATTTACTCGGCAGAGGATGCTGACAGCTTAGAGAAAGAGGGCCATTCGAGAAAAAAGGAAGGTGCCTTCTATGTTTGGACTAGTCAAGAAATTGAGGAGATCATAGGAAGGGAGAATGCAGAGATCTTTATGAAGTTTTACTATGTCAAGCATGATGGAAATTGTGATCTTTCTTCTATGATTGATCCACATGGGGAATTTGTTGGAAAAAATGTCCTTATTGAGCGTATGGAGCTTGAGCAAGTGTCTGCAATCTTCAAGCTATCTGTACAAGACTATGCTCGCATTTTTAGGGTCTGGCCGTAAAGAGCTCTTTATGAACAGATTGAAAAGACCACGTCCTCACCTTGATGATAAGGTGATTGTTGCCTGGAATGGCCTTGCTATATCTGCATTCTCACGTGCCTCAAGATTGTTAACAGTAGAGCCGAAGGACATGGAATACCGATTTCCAGTTTTAGGATCAAATCTGAGTGAATATATGCGAATTGCAGAGAGGGCATCCTTATTTATAAGGGAGGCACGCATGAAGGGGGCCGCCGACTGCTCTGGAGAAACCTATCCTCGAGAAGGAGTTCTCAATAGGGAGAGCAAGTGGAGTGAGGTATCTTGCGGAGTTCAAGATCAGAACTGAGCGAAAAAGCCTGGGACAAGGGCCGAGGTAGACATCTTGCCTGTGTGCGTGTGGCGTATGGTTTAACATTCAACAGCAGCACCCGCCACAATCGACTGGATCATCAGAGAATCTTGCTTGAAACTGAAAACACTGGAAAGCTACTGAGAGACAACGAATTACAGGTACAGTATTCCCTTCTCCCTTGCTGCAGCGTTTGTAATCCATCAGGACTGAGGTATCCAGGTGCTTGACATTCAATATCGAGAGAAAATTGCTCGCATTATGTTTGTGGATTTAAGTGATTGTCATGAGCTTCAGACCAGCCTGTAGTTATAGAGTCAACATAATGCTTAGAGCAGAAATCTAGGATGTGGGTAGTTTCGATAAGTATATTGGATTTATGATAACAGTCCTTCATTAGATTATTGCCTGCAGTCATGTTCTTCTGCTGTGTATATTCGTTTTTTAGAGGAACTATGAGGCAGAGATCTTGCGCCTGTAATTGTCCATTGTAATGCCTTGTTGTACTGTTTGCCAACTCGTATGCCATGGCTGCTACTGCGCCAGAATGGAGAGGACTTATTTGCATGTGCTCAAGACAGGGTTTGGTTGCCTTTTTGCCTCTTAATCTACATATGTTATAGTTACAACCCAGCATATATGATCGGGACAGCGTGCTTAGCTATTGTATGCGCCCATTCTACTGCTTCGAGAAGTTGATGGCGTTTGGGACAGCAGAACAACTCCGTATAAACAGCAGCTTTGGCTGGTGCATATTGACAATAGCTGTTGAAGTGCCGTATACTCTACACACTGTCCCACAGGAAAGTAGACGAAAAATGTGATCTGTTCTGACAACACCTTTAGGATATTCTTTGCAGTATAAGGTCACTGTGGACACATCTACAATCAGCATAGTAATGCCATGGTGAGAGAGAGAGAGAGAGAGAGAGAGATTGATTTTATATCTCGATCTAGGAAATGGCCACACACACATCGCCAACTTTTGGATGGCTATTTCTCAAACAGGACTTTAAACTTTTAGTTTTTGGCTTTGGCTATTATTCTTATTCGAACTACCAAATGGATTGGTCCTGCAGTGTGTGAGTTACCTTCTTCGTTGAGACTGCTGGGGTAACTGTGTTTCATAACCCCTATGGCACTGATTGTGCGGTAAATTTGATATAAAAATTTATTGACTTGATTTTTTCCGTTTTAAACATATTTTATTGGATTTTCCTATCACAATTGTAGACATGAATTACTGTATGAGTCTCCTTCAGATTAAAGAGACGTCAGTCACCTTTTTGAATCTGACTTGCTTTTGCCTTGGTTTGAAATGCCCTGATAATAGGCGTGTAGTATGTGGCCTTTCTTACTAATGTTGTCACAGTCAAACGTGGATATGTGACTATGGGACGAAACTATGAAGAGTAGCAGAGTCCTATGCAGCTTATCTGAGCCATTCAGGCAACATGCAGTTTTTGATGACATGGGGACACTTGAGCGCCTTCTCAGACAGTGTGGAGAAACAAAGGAGATATCCCTAGGCAGGCAATTGCATGCCCAAATGATTGAAAATAGCTATGACAGGAATGCCTTCTTCGCAAACCTTGTTGTTCAAATGTATGGAAAATGCCAAGCATTACCTGATGCTTACCGGATGTTCTCTGTTCTGCCAAACAAGGATGTCTATACGTGGACGATTCATTTTGGTGTGTCTGTCGGGAATTTATGAGCTAGTGCATAGCCATAAGAAGAATCCATTGCGAGATCATTGTGGGTTCCAAATAATCCAAGTGGACCAATTCCACGGGGTTTGAGCAAAATAAGGGCTTGCATAAGCATCTTTTTCGTGGGCATTAGGACTTAACACGTGCCCAAACTTTTTCCATAGTTCTATACAGCTTCTTGATAGCTAGTGTGTAAGCTGCTGCTTCGTAAGTTTCATCTTCATGGGTACTTGTATCACCATGTGTGTCTGTTTGTTGGCCTTGGCCATCTGTCTGTTCATGTTCTTGGGACTCCTGAGTTCCCTAGCTAGCTTCATCGTCTCCTTCGTCGTCATCGGTTGCTGTTCTTTCATCATCAGAGCTGGACACGATCTGTCCTTGTGGCTGATCCCTAGGTGTGGTAGGGTAGCTAGGCCTTTCAAATTCTTGAGAAAACAATTGTCCTTCTAAAAACTGGAACTCATTGGAGAATGCATCGGGCATCTCAAAATCAAAAGTTTGGTCCAGTGGCTCTGCTTGTCCTGCTTCTAAATGGGGTATTGGAAAAGAGAAAGCTTCCGCACCAATAGTGGTGGGAAGTTCAGCTGCTGTGGTGATAGGTTCTGTGGTTGTGGCTGCTTGGGGTGCAACAGTACTGGTGGTGCCCTCCGGCGTAACTGGTCTTGATAACCGTATACGAATTGGTGGTACCGTGGGAGTGGCTGCTGTTGGTGACTCCTCTGGAGATGGTTGTGGCGAGGGTGATTCTGGGACTTGTAGGCATGGGATAGTGCCTCTCATCCGCTTTCCGGCTGTGCCTTTGCTAGATTTTCTAGCCTTCCTAGTGGTGCCTTTAAATGCTTTCACTTCCTCACTGGTCATGGCACGCTCAATTGGTAAGTCATACGCCAAGCACATATATATGATCGTGGTGAGGGCGCAACACCCATTGATTACCTTCTTTCGCTCCCACCTATGTTGTGCCAAATAGAGCTGATCAATTATCCAGCTGGCTAGATCAACCGTTTGCGGTCCAGTACATGCTAAGTATAATCCAAACCAGATTCTCTTGTGGGGCATGGTAAAAGATCCTGAGCTGGGAAAGCAAAGTGCTGCATGCATATCCGTAATGGCTTAGAGAGCTCAGGGTTTATAGCTAAAATGTCCTCCCACTTAGTTACGTCACCACGCTTCATCTGCTCTGGGACTGGCCGTTCTTTCTCCGTTGGAGTGTGTGTTCCATGTATTTTGATGGCAGCTCTGATTAAATCCTTCGAAAGATAAAATCTTTTGTAAGGTGGATCATCCACTAAAGAGGGGAAAATAAAGGTTCCTAGGATATCCTTATTCTCTGAGGCCAGCAAAGTGGTGATTAAGTAATAACACCTATAAAAGTCAGGTTTGGGCAGAGGATCACTAAAATACTCCGTGAAGCCGGCTCTAGCCCAAACATGAGTTAAGTCCTGGGTGTTCTGTAGGCCTTCGAATTCTCTTGAGAAGAATTGATACTTGCCCCATGTGCGGTCATCAA
Organism: Ceratopteris richardii; assembly: GCA_020310875.1. NCBI lineage: Eukaryota > Viridiplantae > Streptophyta > Polypodiopsida > Polypodiales > Pteridaceae > Ceratopteris > Ceratopteris richardii. The sequence goes on along the minus strand of CM035433.1, from coordinate 115,385,306 downwards.
ATGTCATATTTGCTTCAAAAATGAAATCAGCGTCTGCTAAGGGTCCTGCTAGGCCTTGAAACCAGTGAGAGTTACGATGTATCTTCTCTGTGTATCCCATAGGTGGGTTATCGATTGGCATGGGTCCCGGAAATCCTTGGAACTCTGGCGGTGGAGCAGTCGGGTGGAGTTCTGCTCGTAAAACATTGAGGGGCACTGCAGCTATACTGGGGCGTGCTTCGGATGGTCCTGCTTCGGTTTGCATGATGACTGATGAGCTAATGGAAAAGATCTGCTACAAAAGATTAACACATTAGTATGGAAATTAATTATGATCCCAATAAGGTGAGACCGCAATCCCTTTCCATAACCGATGTGTAACCCGTGTAGCCAAGTGTCGTGAAGTGATTGATGCCATGATTTTTTTGCAAAACTAATGCAGGTCTCTAGACACCTACATGGTTCGGATGATGCCTACATTTCTTGATGAGCTTTTATTATGCAAAATGTGGGGTTTGGGTGTATGAATTTATACAAGGTTTGGTTGAAGGTGAATTAGTACAAGGGTGGAGTTTAAACGGGGTGGGAGAATTGTTAGATAAGGGGGTACAAGAAGACGTCTGGATACGTTTCGGTATCCATTTCCTAAGAGTCTTGGAGTGGGTGGTATGTTTCTGCTGAGGGACAAAAAGTGGTATCGGGTTTGGTGGTATTGAAGGATGAGAAGATTTCTGAGGGGTATATATTACATGGCTTGAGGGTTGGGCTATAATACATTGCTTGGGTACCCAAATCTGCATGGGTGTGGGTCTATGGATAAGGTATTTCTTGGCGATCCAAATTTGTCGAGTATTGGTACTTGTAGAAGAAGATCGAGGGGACTTTGGATACTGACTCTGCTTCTTTTGAAACTTTGTCCTGTTCTCGTCTGTAGTGTTTCCAATAGCCTTTGGTTTCTGTCCTTTTGGCACCCATATTTGTTTTGTGCCACTTGTTCTGTGATGTTGATACTGCGGTTTTCCTTGCCTTGTCTGGTGTTGTCGTCGGTCTGGGTTCCTCTGTTGTGGTTGACTCGTTCGTGGTTGGGTTTGAGAGGTCCATTGGACGCTCTGCTTTGGAAAAGAAGGGAGATCCAACACTTGCGTGACCTGCCCATTAGGAAGTGATTCGTTATTTATCTTTAATCTAGGCCAGTCCGCAACAAGTTTGGAAGGATGAGCACTGCAGGGTGTTGTGCTCATTTGGCCGCTGATGCAACCCACCTGACCGCTGATTGTGTTCATCTGCCCTAGCGGTTGGGTAGCTGCCCCTTCTAGTTTGCAGGAAGCCCTAGGGAAGATCTCCTGTTGTCCTTCTGATTGACAACTGTCCATAGCCAAGCCCGAGTGGGTTGGAGTAGACGTAACGTGACTGATCTGACCCAAGATCTTCCGGTCTTCCGTCGCATGCGTTTCATAGGGTCTAGGGTTACAAACCTCAATCGGAATGCCGTTAGGGAAGTCAAGCGGTATCACTCGCTTCTGTTCTAAGGTTCCAATCTGTAAGGAGCCTTGTCTAAGATTTAGGTCCACTGAGTGATCGTATAGCCAATCTTGGCCAAGGATTAGGGGTTCTATCAGGTCGTCATCATGGCACACTAGAAGCTTCGCTGTCATGGTCACATCCTTAATGAGGATAGGAAGGTCCACCTCACCCATGCAAGGGGTTTCCATGCCTCCTAGGCCTATGAGGTATGCCTCAATTGGCCGCATTTCTATTCCTGAATCCTTATAGTGGGACCATCTAATAGCACTAGTCGCAGCACCTGAGTCAATTAAAGCCCTGAGCTCTTGGCAAGGGTTGCCGTGCTCTAGCCTGACTGTAATGAATGGTCTCCTGTCCACTATACTAGGATGAGTGGTTGACTTTACTTGACACATGGCCATGGGATATCTGGGTGTAGTTTCCAGATGGTTGTAATGTTCTCTCCCTAGTCCTTGTCTTCTTAACTTCATGCGTTTAATGCGTTCTATTGCTTCTGCCTGAGCTTCCGCTCGTATTCTATTTTCTTCCTCCTTACGCTTCTTTGCCAACGTGAGTCGTCTAAGCATATCCTCAGTAAGAGGTTCTTGATATAACTTGACTCTACAGCCACTAATATAATTAGGCATTACGTCTCCTTCTAAGGTGGCTAACTGTACTGCTCCACTTGTTGAGAGTCTGTTAATGATCATAGGTCCATAACCTCGCTTTTCTAACTTACGTGCGTGTTGCTTTAGCGTATATACTAGAACTAAATCTCCTTCTTTTAGGCCTTTATCCTTCACATGTGCATCAAAATATGCTTTCTGTCGCTTCTTCGCTGCATATATTCATGCTGCTGCCTTTAACCTGGTTTCACCTAATCGTTCCAAGTCCATTATTCTCGCTGATAATTCATGGCCGGTCCACTGATGTTCTTGTGCAACCTTAAGGGTCGGTATCAAGAAGTCCAAAGGGAGCACAGCATTCTGACCAAAAACCATCTGAAAGGGAGTTGCATTGAGTACGGTCTTGTAGGCCACTCGATATGCCCAAACAGCGTGGTGTAGCTGTTTGTCCCAATCTGAACGTTTGTTGTTCACGAGTTTCGTCAGTACGTTACAAAGAATCTTATTAGTGCTTTCAGCTTGACCATTGGCCTGAGGATGATATGGTGCGGATTTCTTGTGAATCACCATAAAATCCTGTAACAAATATTCAATGACTTGGTTTAGAAAGTGAGTGCCTCGATCGCTCACGATCTCTATAGGCAATCCATATCTTGTAAAGACATTTTCAAATAAGAATTTTGCAGTTGTGTGTGCATCATTCTTTTTTGTGGCTTTTGCCTCTACCCATTTCGTAAGATAGTCTGTGGCAACAATAATGTATTCAACATGTGTACCTTTTGCAGGGGGGTTAATGGGTCCTACAAAGTCTATACCCCACTTAGAAAATGCACGTCCGCCCATCATGGGTTTCAATGGCATTTCGTCTCTGCGAGTAGGAAACTGAGTTCTTTGGCACACATCACATCTCTTTACATAGGTATGAGCATCCATGTGAAGAGTGGGCCACCATAATCCTGCAAAGAGGATGGCTTTGATTATCCTATCGGGTCCAAAATGACCTCCTGCAACACCTTGGTGTGCAGTCTCTAGTATGCTCAGATAATCGCTCTCATGAACACATTGTCTTAGATATCCATCTCGTCCTCTTTTGTATAGGTTATCGCCAATAAGTGAATAATCTTGAGCTTCCTGCTCTAGACTGCGTTGTCGAGCTAAGGTCATGCCTTGAGGGAATGTCTTCGTCCTCAAGTGTGTCACTAATTGTTCACTCCAGTCTGGTGTGAGAGACACATGATATAGTGTAGCATGCTCTACTGGTGGTCTTTCACAACAAGCATTGCATTCCTTACACAACTTGTAGACATCTGCTTCTATCGAAGGCCAATATACTCCTAGTCTATGCAGAGTCTGTAATGTTCGATGTTTCGAATGATGTTGCTTTAATGCACCTATGTGTGCTAATTGCAACCAATTCGCATGTTCTGATTCATCTACACAACAAGCAAGAATCTTTTGATTATCCTGTTTATATATGCTTCCTGCCATTATTTGGTATCTCTGAGACTTGGTAATCTCTCCTTCTTTGATCTTTATCCTAGAAGTCTTGGGTCCGTATGTCAGAATAGGGACTATAGGTTTAGCCCATTCTGGTGCTATCTCAAGGTTAAACAAATATGCATCTGGTAGATCATCCACTACTCCTTGAGGAGCTTCTCCTGAGGTTAATCTCAAAAGGTGGTCAGCTCTAAGATGTGTCTTTCCTTTCCTGACTACGACTTCAAAATCATACTCCATGAGTAATAGAAACCAACGTATCAATCGTCCTGTGTTGCATGGTTTGTTGACTAAGTACAATAGGGTTTGATGATCCGTAAAAAACTTGAATTTGTTGGCCAAAAAGTAGTGCCTAAACTTCTTTACTGCGTAGATCATCCCTAATCCTTCTCGTTCCGTCGTGGTGTAATTTCTTTCTGCTGCATTCAATTGTCTACTCGCGTAAGCTATGGGGAGATCTATGTTACCTTCATTCGTGGGTTGTGCTAACACGCATCCTATGGCGTAATTGGATGCATCCACATGTACATGGAATGGCTTACTCCAATCTGGGGTAGTCAATATAAGTGATGAGCACAAGCGTCGTTTGAGTTCATTGAATGAATTTTCACATTCATCTGTCCATTCAAAATTGGTTAAAAGAGAGTACAAAGGCTTGGCTATGATTGCATACATGTGTATGAATCTCCTATAATAACCGCAATGGCCCATAAATGCTTGTACCTCTTTCACATTAGTTGGTCTAGGTAAATCTGCAATTACCTTCACCTTTTCTTCATCCGTAGAGATTCCATTTTTTGACACAATGTGTCCTAGAATTTTGCCTTGTCTGACCATGAAAACGCATTTTTCTGGGTTCAAACAAACCTGATATTCTCGACATTTGTCAAATATTTGCCTTAACTCTGGGATATGTGTCTGTCTTACATTTGAATGAGCACATAAGTCATCGACATAAACTTCCAAACTCTTGCGTAAGAATTCCTTAAAAACATGACACATGAGTCGCTGGAAAGTGGCGGGTGCATTTGTTAAGCCAAATGGCATCACACGAAATGCAAATATGCCCCATTCAGTGGCAAAAGCCGTCTTGTGTTGATCTTTTGGAGCAATGGCTACTTGATTATAGCCTGAAAATCCATCAAGGAAGCTGTAAACTTCCTTGCCCGCAACTCTTTCCAATAGGTGTTCTGTGATAGGAAGAGGATAACTATCTCTAATCGTTGTGGCATTAACTTTTTTAAGGTTAATACACACACGCAATTTTCCATTCTTCTTGGGCACAACCACAATGGGAGATACCCATTCGGTATGCTCAATTTTGTAAATGAATCCTGCTTCTATCAAGCGATCTATCTCCTCTTTAATCTTCGTAGCGTAGTTATCATTGTACGTGTACGATTTCTGTTTTGTCGGTTTTGCATCTGGAGTCATAGGGATTCTATGAGAGCATATATCTGGATCTACTCCTTTCAAATCTTTGTAACTCCACGCAAAAACATCTCTATATTCACGCAATAGGGCAACTAGCTCTTCTTCTTCTTCAGTTGTCAAATCATGCCCTATGTATGTACATTTTTCTTCTTCTCCTTCGATAGCAACTATTATTTTCTTGGTTTTCTCTCGGTTATCATATACTTGTCCGTCATTTGCTTTTCTATTAGGAATTCGTACCATGATTCCTCTATCTTCGATTTCATATTTCTTGAAGTTCTCGGGTACTTCAAACAAAGATTCTTCTTTTTCTGACATGGTTTCTTTCTTCTTTCTTTTCTTGCCTTCACTCTTGCTAGTCACTTCCGTGGCTAACCTCACCTCATTCATAATTTCCTCGTGTCTCTGGGTGTGAGTGTCTACTTCGTAGAAATATTCTTCCTCTGATGCAAAGGGTGGGTCCATGATAATTGATTCTAAGTCAAAATCGCTTGCATCCTCAAATGCATCAGTGTTAGGTTCACATTCTTCTAAAATTGCATCGCCCATGATTGGCTCTATCGTGAAAACTGAAATGTCATAGCCATCCTCGTCACAGTGGGGTGTCCATTGTTCTTCATTGATGGCTACATCCATGGTTGCTAGGATTTCTGCCCAACCATGGGGTTCAAACTCTTCGTCTGGGAATACTACAGGTGCATAGGCTGGATCTTGAAGGGTTCGTGGATTTTGTTCTGCACCTAAGGTCCTGGCTTCTAATCGTTCTTCCTCTTGTTTTGCTACTTTACACATCCATAAATGAGTATCCTCATGCAACCAAGAAGGATCTGATTCTAATGAGTGCACAGATTTCGTCTCTACTGGTGTCTTATGGATGGTATTCCATTGTATTGGGGGTACATCTCGATGAGAATAGTCTTTAAGATTGACTTTGGTGGTCACCCCTAAATGTTGCAAGTACAAAGAATTAGTTCCCCAATCTTGTACAATTTGCAACTGACGCATGAATGGTCGTCCCAATATCATCTCATAAGCATGGTTTTTTGCAAAGTCACAAATGGCAAAGCTATGCTCAAATTCTACACCACAAGTGGTGAGAGATATGCCTTCTAGTAAGCCTAATGGTTTTTCTATGTGTCCATTAGCCATTTGTAGCTTCATCCTGGTGGGTCTTAATGCTGGCTTACCCCAACGTTTCCATAAAGCGGTGGTAGCTATGGCTACCCCGGCTCCTGAATCTAAGATGGCTTTCGTGGTGTAGCCCTGATGGGTTATCGAAAGATAAGTGTTACCTTCCTCTCCTTCGCTTACATCTCCAATCTTTTCTACGGGTATCTCTGGTACCTTATTTTGTGATCCTATTTGTGAGGGAGTAGTAGCAAGCTCGGGGAATTGATTTGCTACATGTTTCCACAATTCTGGTTTTACCTTTAACAACTCCTCTAGAGTGAGATTACATTGTACTTTAGTATTCTTGATCACTTCTGTGTTTCTAGGGATTACTGATTCTTCATTCCTCACTATTATCGTGGGTGCTCTCATACTAATAGACTTTGCTTCCCAAGGTCCTGTGAACTGAGGTAATTCTTGTAAAGGATTAGATTCAAATCTTGTGTGTTCACTCAGTTGTTCTTCCTCTACATCATCGTAAATAGAGGGAATGTCTTGGGGAAATTGTTCCTGCAAGTCGTCTATTTCTTGAATAGGAGGATGGGTTCCTTGTTCTTTTCTCCACTTCTCTTCTTGTATTTCTCTCAAAAATTCATGTGAATATTTATGTATGGAAGACAAATTGTCTTGACTTTCTGAGTTGGGTACTTGAGACAGGGATGGTGCATTCCTTTCCTGTGTCTCTGGGACAATAGGGTTCCTAGGCTGATCCTTTTTCTCTTTGCTCTCTATCAAGTATTCTAGCCTCTCCATTAGTCCTTGAAAGTGTAATTCCGGTTTTGCCATGTTATTCCAATTGAGATATCTAGAGGCTTCGAACAAAGCTTGTGCTAGTTCTACCATCTTCATGCACAGTTTAGTTCTCTCAATTTCTAGATCAGCTCGAGGGTAGTTTTTGCTCATTTCAGCTACCTGAGGTCCCTCTTTTAATCTAGCCTGATATGCACGAAACATCATGTCTAGATTTTCTGGTATGGGTTCCGCTAAAACTGATCCTGATTTCTGAGCTGGATTTTCTTGATTCAATTCTTGCGAAGTCAATTCTAGGATTTTGGCTCTAGATTCCTTCAAACTTCCTTCCAACTCACTTATCTTTTTACTCCATTTTCTCTTAATTCTTTCTCTAGAATCTTTCCAAGATTTTGTCTTTTTGCTACTAGATTCTGCAACTTCACTACTTCCAGCTACTTTCTCCTGATTAAGCTTTTGGTTCTGTAAGAGCGCCTGGGCTCTTGTTATAGCTTGGATAGGCACGTATGTAGGGTTGGATCCATTTGCGTTATTTACAATACCTATCACGTTGATCGGTGTCACATTCGAAGCGTTAACTGGATTTTTAGGGCAATCTTTGATTATATGCTCTTTGCCACAATCAGCACAAAAGCCTTGGATGTTATAGTACTGTGATTGTCCTGCTATCGGAGGATGTGGACAATCCTTTATGAAATGATCTCCTTGGCACCTAAAGCATGGTCCTCTAGGGCCCTGTGGTCTCTGTTGTCTCAATTGGGGCCGTGGATTTGGGTTTGTGTACATCACATTAGCATAGTCGGGCTCCCAACTAGGTTCCACTGGTGGACTATCGTAATGATATGTCTCCACGTGTTCTGGTGACTCTGTGTAATATGCGGGTGGACTATCTACATGCGTAGAGTCAAAACTGTTCGAATTCGGGTCACCCTCTGTGATCAAAGGTGAAGAAGGCACTATAGCTCTACTTAGGTTCTCTTCTGCAGCAGCGTATTTGACAGAGATGACATTCGCTGGTGGGGGTGGCTGCTGAGCTAAGACAGGTTGAGGTCTCTGTTGAGCCTGGTATGGGTAGTTCTGAGGAGGCCTATAGTAATAAGGCTGAGCATTGTAATGGCCTTGATACCTACCTGGCTGCTGGTATGCTTGCGGATAGTTCTGTCTCACGGTTTGTTTGTTGTATGGGCAGTCCTGAGCCGTATGATTCGTGTATCTTCTCTCAATTGTACAATATTGGCCACTAGGGTTGGCTTGTGGTTGTGGTGCATTGGGACACACATTTGCCATATGATCACCACCACAGGTGTAACAACGCTTGTTAGTTAGCACCCTAGGTTTACTAGAAACTCCTAGTTTCTGAGCCACTTTTTCTGCTAGGTCCTCTATCGAGCTAGAAAATTTTGTGGATGCTAGAGATGAACAGTCTGAGTCCTTATAGACCTTTGCGAGTTCCAACTCATCTCCTAAGTTGTCCTCAATGTCTATACAAATTCTTATACATTGCTCTAGCGTTCTGGGTTCTTTTAGGTACACGTAGGAGCGTAGTTTAGAGCTCAACAAGCCATCTAAAAACAATGACACTTGCTTGGCTTGTGAGGGTAGCTCTTGTATTGGACATTGTTCAACATATTGTCTAAACCTACGTCCTGCCAGTCTTACTGTTTCTTGAGGGGTCTGTTTGAAGCTATGAATCAACGAAGACGTGTCATGTCTAATCCCACTTTTAGAGAATTCAGTGATGAATGACTCTAAAAAGTGATGGATGTCTCTAAATTGCCTTTGTTGCAGAGGTTGGAACCAAGTTAAAGCGGTATTCTTTAACGTTAGCCCAAATGCGTTGTATTGCGTGAACATGTCTTCAACTTGTTCGGCTCTTAGTACTTGCTTGAACTCTGCGACATGGTCATAGGGATCTCCTGTCCCATCAAAGTAATTTTTCATGGATTTCACTAATTGAGTGGGTCTCAATATTCTTGCGTGTTCGCGTGGTCTAGGTAGAGGAAAATCATCTCTACCACCTAGTATTCCATGATCTCTTTGTCTATCTGCTCTATTAGTGTCCGTGGTTGTTCTATCTCTCCCCATGGGATGATTAAAGCTTACTTCCGGTCTCTCTTTATTTCTCTCTCTTTGATTTCCATGGGCTGAGGATGTTCCTGCCCCTTGTTGACTCGTATTCATGTTCGTCCTAGATGGACGGAATACCAATTCACCTCTCCATGTGTATGTGTTTTTAGCGCGGTCAGGCACCACAAAGACTCTTTCTGAAGTCTCATCCAGGTATACAACCTTTCCAGGTGTATCCGGGTGCTTGAACTCGTATATCGTGATGATACCTACCTCACTAAGTAGTTCTCTCTTGTATCTCCAAAAGGCTTCATCAGTTTCTTTATTTACAAACAACTCTATGCTTCTGTTGTCCTGAGGGATCCAATCGGGGATTAGTACTCGTGTCAGTACAGATTTCCCTCTAGGTGTTCTAGGCTCTTCTAATGGTTCTTTTCCTTGAGATTTTGTTTCCGCCTCTGGTTGAATCACGCCAAACTCGTTGGTCTTGTTTGGCTGCGTACTTAATATGTACATCGTTCCTTCCTTGTCTATGTACGCGTCTCTCTCGAATTTCACCACTGGATGTTCCAATCCAATGGGTTGATCAGGGTTGTGCATTTGCACCACTTGCCTTCGCAAACCATCCTCATAGATGCGAGCACCTAATCGGTTGGTTCGGAGAAACTCTAGTTGCGTTCTATAGGGTCCTTCTGGTCTTTCTAAGTATGCTACATTTGACCCTCCTTCTGGTCTTTCTGCGCTAAATGCCATTTCTGATTCGCTAGTATCTGAGCTCTCGTAGGGGTAATTACTATTCAATTGCTGAGCCCACGATCGTGTAGTAGTTCTTACACTTGCCTCTAATGATCTAAGGCTTCGCCGGTCTGCCTTGCCTATATATTTGCCCGATCTAAGGTTCATTAATTTTGTTCCTTGCACACTCAGTACACGCTCAGATCGTCACAGATTCTTTGTTATTACTTTCTTGATTCTTTTTAAATTTCTTTAGATTCTTGTCTTAATGTATGCGTCAGGAATTCGACTTTCCGTTATAATTTTGAGTTCTCGTTCCGTCAGACTTAGGCTCTTTCCTTTAGGTTTTCGTCACACACCTTTACTTGTAGTCTTAGACTTGAAAGGATTAAATAACTTGAACTTGAGGCGTTCCTATCGTCTTAAATCCACAATGCTAACGTTTATCCTAAGCTAAGAATTGACTGAGGGGGTTGAGTAATCTTCCAACCTCGAGTCAGCTTTTCTGGTTGCTCTGATGCCCAAGAAGCCGCGCTTCCCAAGCTTTATGCTCTTCACTTTCTTGCCTTGGTTGCCTTTGATTGCCCTTGCTAGACCTGGAAAAATCCAATATTAGACCAATTCACAGTTGGATGATCAAGCACTTGAGTATATACACCTTTTAAGTCCCTTCCCTTTTGCCCAACTTTTCAATGTTTGCCCCCTGGCCTTCTAGTCCCAAACTAGGTCAACCTCAAAATAGCTTATCTAAAAATAGACGTATCCTTTAAGAAAAAAACAGTTGAGGTCACGTAGTACTCGTAGAGAGCTTTCTAACGAGCTATTAAGCTCAAAAAACGGACTTCGGATGAAAAAGTTATGACCGTTCAGGCCCTGGGGGGTAATATGAGCTAAGGGGTCTCCTATGAGTCTAATCACCCAAAAATTTCCCAAAAATAGCCCCAAAATTGGCCAAAAAATGAAACCCTAAAATTTGCGATGGGGTGCACAATCACGATGGTCTGAGACAATCGCGATGGTCTGGGACCGTCGCGATGGCGTGAGGGTGGACAATCGCGATGGTCTGAAAGTGGACAATCGCGATGGCGTGAAAGTGGACAATCGCGATGGCGTGAAAGTGGACAATCGCGATGGCTCGATCAGGTGGACAATCGCGATGGCGTCAGTCAACGGTCAACGTGCACAATCGCGATGGTCCAAAGTTTCGAGCCGTCGCGATGGTCCAACTGCCACGTGGCACCGTCGGCACGATGGCGTGAGCCAATCGCGATGGTGTGGGGTCAACCGAACAATCGCGATGGTCCGTGAACCGTTGCGATGGTCCAAATGAACCGTCACGATGGCGTGAGACCGTCGCGATGGTTCGGCCGAGCCGTCGCGATGGCGTGAAAGTACACAATCGCGATGGTCTAAAGTGCACAATCGCGATGGCGTGAAATTGCACCGTCGCGATGGCGTGAAAGTACACAATCGCGATGGCGTGAAAGTGGACAATCGCGATGGCGTGAAAGTGCACCGTCGCGATGGCGTCAGTCAACGGTCAACGTGCACAATCGCGATGGTCTGAAGTGCACCGTCGCGATGGTCTGGGCGCGATGGCGTGAGCCAATCGCGATGGTCTGAATTTTTGAAGTGTCGCGATGGTGTGAGGGTGTCGTCGCGATGGTCTGAAGTGCACTGTCACGATGGTCTGAATTGCCACGTGGCACCGTCGGCGCGATGGCGTGAGCCAATCGCGATGGCGTGACACAATCGCGATGGTCAGAGATCGTCGCGATGGTCCGGCCAAGCCATCGCGATGGCGTGAGCCAATCGCGATGGTGTGACACAATCGCGATGGTGAGAGACCGTCGCGATGGTCCACCAAACTATGAATTTTTGCAATGCAGCTGTGGATTCGTAGAGGCGCTGGTGTTGCCTACACGCTGGTGTGGTCGCTTACCAAAAATGCCGAAGGTTGCAGACCATCGCGATGGTCTGACACACTCGGAAATTTCTGACAGAAGATGATTTTCTTACCTTTTTGCAGCCTTCCTGATGCACTGGAGCTCTGTACCTGTAAGAAAACTCAAGAAAACAAAAGTACACACAAGCACAAAAGTTCTCTCTCACTCTCTCACATGCACAAATGAGGGGAAATGAGGAGAATGGGTGGATATGGTGAATTTTTTGATTTTTTTGGAGATGAAGATGATGATGCGGTGATGAAGATGGAGTGTGGGGGAGGTGAAAAATACTAAAAACTAAGTAACAACAACAACAAAAACTGAAATTTTTACCTTCCAACGCTACTTCTTGCTATACTCTTACCATCACACATTCGTCCTAGACTCGATCCCCGGCAACGGCGCCAAATTTGGTGTTGCTCTAGCACAATGGTGAGAACCACGTTAAGAAGCTCCACCTCCTTAATGTCAATCCGCGGAAGAGATAGGAGTGATATGAAGATCGTGAATGTGAGATGAAGTGAGAGTGAAGGTGAGAAGCATAGAAATGCACACACACATACACACACACTACGAAGAGACAAGCAAGACACAATGGAAGGTGAGAGATCCACTCTATTACTCAAGAACACTATTACAAGCTCAAAATAGCTCTAAGCTCACACTGACTAACCTCAAAAATGAGCTCTCTAGCTCTTTTTATAGTTTCTAGACTAGTTTTGACCGGTTTCACATATAGTGACCGACATAGTTAAAAATTAGATCCTAGGTGCTATTTGGAAGGGTAAACGATGTCTAAAAATAATGAAAATTGATACGCTTGTTCTACCTAAGCTCCTCAAGCTCGAGGACTCCTCGGCTTGCACAAAATGGAGCTATGGATTACAAAATGGGGTTTTCTATGTTACATATGTTACAATAGTGATGAAAATCACTGTTGGAGGTTTTTGAAAAGTATTTTAAAACATAAGTCTTTGAAAGAAGATTTGACTGGCTTCCTGCTCCATCGTTACATGCTTCCGCGTCGTCTGTGCCTTTGGCTGCTTCCAACAGTGTCCTAGAATTTTGCCTTGTCTGATCATGAAAACACACTTTTTTGGGTTCAAACAAACCTGATATTCTCGACATTTGTCAAATACTTTCCTTAGTTCTGGGATATGTGTCTGCCTCATATTCGAATGAGCACATATGTCATCGACATAAACTTCCGAATTCTTGCGTAAGAATTCCTTAAAGACATGGCACATGAGTCACTGGAAAGTAGCAGGTGTGCAGAAGAAGAGGAGGAAGGAGGAGATGGAGGGAGAGAGAAGAGAGGAGAGGCGCGTGGACATGAGTGGGAGCCTCGAAACCCACATAATGATCTCTCTTGAGGCAATGCTCTATATATGATGTATATATATGAATATGGGGGTAAGGTCACATGACCCTTACATCCCCAACAATCTCCCACTTAAGGGTCAATGTGACCATAAGTGGTAAAATATACAAAGAATGATGTAGGACTATAGAATAATGTACAGGAAGAGTCCGGATCTCAACCCATACTGATCAGCCTACACCAACTGCCTCGAGCAAGGTGTATCCATGCACCTCAAACTCCTCTAGACTCATATCGATAAGAGTCGAGCTCACATCTGACTGATGCAAGAACTGATGAAGTTCCTGCAAAGCTCCCACTCGCTCTATGCCTACGTCAATCATCGAACGACTGACAACTCCAAGTGCAAATGCTCCAATAGCAACTGCAATGTCTGGTCTCGAGCATAACAACTCGTACATCAGACTCCCAAATGTTGACGAAACATGTGCTATCCTGGCTAACCTAAGTATGTCGGCCATGCCTATATCCAAGGCATCCAAAGCACCATCATCAAGACCAACATGTCCTAACATATCTGTGTCAACATCTGGCATGAGCGAATCCAAGAATGACTGCATAATAGCTGACTCCTCAGCATCTAAATCAATCATCCTATCAACCAAGGATGTGTCTAGGTGTGCATCTTGAGAGCTAGTATGCTCTGGTATACACTGTGTATCATAAGAGCTATCAATCTCTACCACACCAAGTGTATCATCATGCTCCATATGAGCTAACTGCACAACATCAACACCAAGGTCGAACTGATGATCACACTCTAACTGAGTATCATCACAATGCTCTACATGAGCATCCACATCATGCTCTAAAGCATCCAACTGATCATCCAAAGTGTGCTCTATAAGAGCGTCCACATGATCAACCAAACCATGATCTACATAAGCATCATGAGCATCCAAAACATGCTCTATATGTGCATCCATCTGAGCATCTGAATCATGCCATATATGTGCATCAAGAATGTCCATAGACCTATCTATAGGTAGACAGAATGAGACATGACGAGTCTCATATCGCACAGGAAGAGTCCGGATCTCAACCCATACTGATCAGCCTACACCAACTGCCTCGAGCAAGGTGTATCCATGCACCTCAAACTGCTCTAGACTCATATCGATAAGAGTCGAGCTCACATCTGACTGATGCAAGAACTGATGAAGTTCCTGCAAAGCTCCCACTCGCTCTATGCCTACGTCAATCATCGAACGACTGACAACTCCAAGTGCAAATGCTCCAATAGCAATTGCAATGTCTGGTCTCGAGCATAACAACTCGTACATCAGACTCCCAAATGCTGACGAAACATGTGCTATCCTGGCTAACCTAAGTATGTTGGCCATGCCTATATCCAAGGCATCCAAAGCACCATCATCAAGACCAACATGTCCTAACATATCTGTGTCAACATCTGGCATGAGCGAATCCACGAATGACTGCATAATAGCTGACTCCTCAACATCTAAATCAGTCATCCTATCAACCAAGGATGTTTCTAGGTGTGCATCCTGAGAGCTAGTATGCTCTGGTATACACTGTGTATCATAAGAGCTATCAATCTCTACCACACCAAGTGTATCATCATGCTCCATATGAGCTAACTGCACAACATCAACACCAAGGTCGAACTGATGATCACACTCTAACTGAGTATCATCACAATGCTCTACATGAGCATCCACATCATGCTCTAAAGCATCCAACTGATCATCCAAAGTGTGCTCTATAAGAGCGTCCACATGATCAACCAAACCATGATCTACATAAGCATCATGAGCATCCAAAACATGCTCTACATGTGCATCCATCTGAGCATCTGAATCATGCCATACATGTGCATCAAGAATGTCCATAGACCTATTTATAGGTAGACAGAATGAGACATGACGAGTCTCACATCGCACAGGAAGAGTCCGGATCTCAACCCATACTGATCAGCCTACACAACCTGCCTCGAGCAAGGTGTATCCATGCACCTCAAACTGCTCTAGACTCATATCGATAAGAGTCGAGCTCACATCTGACTGATGCAAGAACTGATGAAGTTCCTGCAAAGCTCCCACTCGCTCTATGCCTACGTCAATCATCGAACGACTGACAACTCCAAGTGCAAATGCTCCAATAGCAACTGCAATGTCTGGTCTCGAGCATAACAACTCGTACATCAGACTCCCAAATGCTGACGAAACATGTGCTATCCTGGCTAACCTAAGTATGTCGGCCATGCCTATATCCAAGGCATCCAAAGCACCATCATCAAGACCAACATGTCCTAACATATCTGTGTCAACATCTGGCATGAGCGAATCCAAGAATGACTGCATAATAGCTGACTCCTCAGCATCTAAATCAGTCATCCTATCAACCAAGGACGTGTCTAGGTGTGCATCCTGAGAGCTAGTATGCTCTGGTATACACTGTGTATCATAAGAGCTATCAATCTCTACCACACCAAGTGTATCATCATGCTCCATATGAGCTAACTGCACAACATCAACACCAAGGTCAAACTGATGATCACACTCTAACTGAGTATCATCACAATGCTCTACATGAGCATCCACATCATGCTCTAAAGCATCCAACTGATCATCCAAAGTGTGCTCTATAAGAGCGTCCATATGATCAACCAAACCATGATCTACATAAGCATCATGAGCATCCAAAACATGCTCTACATGTGCATCCATCTGAGCATCTGAATCATGCCATACGTGTGCATCAAGAATGTCCATAGACCTATCTATAGGTAGACAAAATGAGACATGACGAGTCTCACATCGCACAGGAAGAGTCCGGATCTCAACCCATACTGATCAGCCTACACAACCTGCCTCGAGCAAGGTGTATCCATGCACCTCAAACTGCTCTAGACTCATATCGATAAGAGTCGAGCTCACATCTGACTGATGCAAGAACTGATGAAGTTCCTGCAAAGCTCCCACTCGCTCTATGCCTACGTCAATCATCGAACGACTGACAACTCCAAGTGCAAATGCTCCAATAGCAACTGCAATGTCTGGTCTCGAGCATAACAACTCGTACATCAGACTCCCAAATGTTGACGAAACATGTGCTATCCTGGCTAACCTAAGTATGTCGGCCATGCCTATATCCAAGGCATCCAAAGCATCATCATCAAGACCAACATGTCCTAACATATTTGTGTCAACATCTGGCATGAGCGAATCCAAGAATGACTGCATAATAGCTGACTCCTCAGCATCTAAATCAGTCATCCTATCAACCAAGGATGTGTCTAGGTGTGCATCCTGAGAGCTAGTATGCTCTGGTATACACTGTGTATCATAAGAGCTATCAATCTCTACCACACCAAGTGTATCATCATGCTCCATATGAGCTAACTGCACAACATCAACACCAAGGTCAAACTGATGATCACACTCTAACTGAGTATCATCACAATGCTCTACATGAGCATCCACATCATGCTCTAAAGCATCCAACTGATCATCCAAAGTGTGCTCTATAAGAGCGTCCATATGATCAACCAAACCATGATCTACATAAGCATCATGAGCATCCAAAACATGCTCTACATGTGCATCCATCTGAGCATCTGAATCATGCCATACATGTGCATCAAGAATGTCCATAGACCTATCTATAGGTAGACAGAATGAGACATGACGAGTCTCACATCGCACATAAGGCTGAACTCCCATGGAGACGAGACTGTCTCTCACATGAAGTACCTGCAGTGGATACATGTGCCCAATCCTGGCACCTCTGACAAGCATAAGCTGTCCCAACTGCAACTGAAAATGATGCTCACCAAGGAATGCATAACATCTGCTCTCCTGTAACTGGCTAACTGAAATCAAGCTCATAGGGAATGAAGGCACATAGCGTACATGTCTAAGAATAAGTGATGCTCCACTAGGTAGCATAAGGCATACATCTCTTGCACCCTCAATGTCATATGATGTACCATCAGGCAAGTGCACACATCCACGACTCTCACCTGAGAATCGACAAAACCACTCACGATGTGGAGTAACATGAAAACTCGCTAATGCATCAAGCAACCAAGCCATATGTGTGCTCTCTAATGAATAAGAGGAATCCAGAGATGAACCATAGGAGAAAGTGATATCACCATCACTGGCATAATCAACTGCCATAGACTCTCCTGAAACTACTACCTGACCTGCATCACGTGCATATCTCTGACGTCGTCGTCGCATCCGCCTGAAGCAACGTCGTCAAGTATGGCCATCACGGCCATAGTGCCAACATCGAAGTCGTCGATGTGATCTATGTCTCACATGAGTCAATGGACTCGCATACATATCATGTAGTCTCTGCCATAATACACTACTCGTCTCCTCATACATAACAGACTCATATATAGAATCCACAAGCTGTAACCGGATAGTGGAGCTGGCCAATGCATCCATATCCATCCATACGTGGTCGGGCATGTCACGAGGCCTCTGTGCATCTCTATGCACATACATGTGTAACCCTGCACAAACCAATGTATGCCACATCTGAGCTTTCCATCTCGGAAAGTCAGTGCCATCAAATCGAGAAGACACCATGCTGGCAATCCAAGACTAGCAATGTAACAAGAGACTGGAACAATACTCTATCCTCAATAGGATCACGTCTGCATATCCATATGCATAACTCATATCATAAATGTCTCGTTGGAGAAGGAACCATGTGAACAACCTGTCACATAACCATGCATCTAGCATGCACATAAAACCATGAGCATAAGCCTGCTCACCAAGTCTCCAAAGTGACCAAATAGATGTGAAAGAATCCTGGGAAAATTTTGACAGAGTATCCCTTGTAAACTGAGCAATCAAACAAGATAACCAATAACCAAAGGAACAATCAGTAACCTGTCACCACCTGTCACTGATCCAAACAAAGGTAATGGCAACTACATGTGCCAAAAAACTAATAGCAATACATATGAATACAATGGTAATACACCTCCCACTCAAGAATGAATCCTGCAAGATGGTCCAATCTATCACAAGTAACTTTTGACCAAGTCCAAATGAATGGAGATAATCAATGATCCAAAGCTATCACACAAGCTTCAAGATCCACTAGAGTTCTCTTCTAGCATAAAAGCTGTCAAAATTTTGGCAGCATCTCCTTTGTAAAATGGACTCTGAACCAAATAAACCATGTGGGATCACCATCCACATATGTCAAGAATCACACCGGTAAATACATATCAATCAATGACCAAATGCTAATAATGGTGACAAACGAATGTGTAACTGAGGCTCCAATCTGGATCCTGTACCTGCAAAGAAAACAAAGATACAAGTACCAACTAAGATCCAATGTCAACTCTCACAAAAGTATGTGCAACCGGCAAGTAAATCCATAACCAAATGGCATAAGCAAGATATAAACCACAATGCCACTATACATCCATGATCGAACTCATGATGACATAAACCTCAAAAAGAGTATACCACAATGTCATCTTACATGCCAAACATGTAACAAGATCATGCTCTACTCTCATATGGAGGAGCTACCACAGTGATCATAAATGTACAATGCTTTGAAGCTCTAAAAATAAGAGCTTGCACACCAAAAATTCTCTCTCGAAGAAGTTCCAAAGCAAATTCAACCTTCAAGTGCAATTACGGTTGTTTGGGCAAAACTGTACTGCTCTGTGTTTTGCTGTTTCAGAGGTGATAACCTCTGAATCTAAACTTTTGGTCTTCAGCAAACTTCAAGATCTAACTCTTGGTTACGTAACGACATAAAGAACACCTCAATCGGAGGTGCGTAGCTAAAGATCTGCTCAAAACAAGCACCTGTTGTCAATTTCAATTTCACTTGCAACAGTACTGCTCTGTATTCTGCAATTTCGGCAACCTAAAACTCAGAATCTGGATCTGAGTTCTTCTACAAAGTTATAGCTATCTTTCCAAGATACGAGCAGCAAGTTGAATCATCGAATTCCGAGCTGTAGAACTGAAGTTATGACTCAAAAATTGACCTGCTGTGCTACTCAATGTAGTTTTGCCTTCTACAATTCTCTGCGTTTTTCGAATTTTCGGCACTTCAAAAGTCCGAACCAGATTCTGTGCCCTTCCGTGAAGTTGTAGCTCTCTGTGTTAGCTACGCACAGAACTTTAAAACGCGTCAATCTGAGCTTCGTAACTCGAGTTATGACCGAAATACTGAACAGCTGTCAAGAGATGCCGACCTGCACTTCTACCTCTTCTCACCTAAGCTTCCATTGAAGCTTCTTGCACACCAGCCTTCAACATGCTCTGATACCTATGAAGGGCTTTGGTGTGCAGAAGAAGAGGAGGAAGGAGGAGATGGAGGGAGAGAGAAGAGAGGAGAGACGCGTGGACATGCGTGGGAGCCTCGAAACCCACATAATGATCTCTCTTGAGGCAATGCTCTATATATGATGTATATATATGAATATGGGGGTAAGGTCACATGACCCTTACATCCCCAACAATCCATTGATGAGTGTCCTCGTGCAACCATGAGGGGTCTGATTCCAATGAGTGTACTGACTCTGTTTCTTCTTGTGTCTTATGGATGGTGTTCCATTAAAATGGGGGTACATCTTGATGGGAATAGTCTTTAAGATTGACTTTGGTAGTCACTCCTAAATGTGGCAAGTACAAAGAATTAGTTCCCCAATCTTGTACGATTTGCAACTGACGCATGAATGGTCGTCCTAAAATCATCTCGTAAGCATGATTTTTCCAAAAAATCACAAATGGCGAAAGTATGCTCAAACTCCACACCATAAGTGGTAAGAGATATGTCGTCTAATAAGCCTAGTGGTTTCTCTATATGTCCGTCAGCCATTTGTAGCTTCATCCTGGTGGGTCTTTGTGCTGGTTTGCCCCAACGTTTCCATAAAGCAGTGGTAGTGATGGCTACTCCGGCTCCTGAATCTAAGATGGCTTTGGTGGTGAAGCCCTGATGGGTAAATGTTACCTTCCTCTCCCTTGCTTACATCTCCGATTCTTTCTATGGGTATCTCTGGTAAGTTTTTGTGTGATCCTATTTGAGAGTGAGTAGTAGCAAGCTCAGGGAATTGATTTGCTACGTGTTTCCACAATTTCGGTTTAACCTTTAACAACTCCTCTAGAGTGAGGTGACAATGAACTTTGGTGTTCTTGATCACTTTTGTGTTTCTAGGGATTACTGATTCTTCATTCCTCACTATTATCGTGGGTGCTCTCATGCTAATAGACTTAGCTTCCCAAGGTCCTGTGAATTGAGGTAATTCTTGTAAAGAATTGGATTCAAAACCTGTGTGTTCACTCAATTGCTCTTCCTCTACATCATCGTAAATAGAGGGAATGTCTTGGGGAAATTGTTCCTGCAAGGCTTCTATTTTTTGAATAGGAGGATGGGTTTCTTATTCCTTTCTCCACTTCTCTTCTTGGTTTTCTCTTAGAAATTCGTGTGAATACTTATGTATGGAAGATAGGTTGTCTTCAATCTCTGTATTGGGTATTTGAGACAGGGATGGTACATTTCTTTCTTGTGTCTCTGAGACCATAGGGTTCCTATACTGATTCCTTTTCTCGTTGCTATCAACCAAGTATTCTAGCCTCTTCAATAGTCCTTAAAAGTGTAATTCAAGTTTTTCCATGTTATTCCAATTAAGATAGTGTGAGGCTTCAAACATAGTTTGTGCTAATTCTACCATTTTCATGCAAAGTTTAGTTCTCTCAATTTCTAGATCTGCTCGAGGGTAGTTCTTACTCATTTCAGCTATCTGGGGTCGCTCCTTTAATCTCGCCTGATACGCATGAAACATCATGTCTAAGTTTTCTAGTATGGGTTCCGCTAACACTGATCCTGATCTCTGAGCTGGGTTCTCCTGATTAGATTCTTGAGAAGTCAATTCTAGTATTTTGGCTCTGGATTCCTTTAAACTTCCTTCCAACTCAATTATCTTTTTACTCCATTTTCTCTTAATTCTTTCTCTAGAATCTTTCCAAGATTTTGTCTTTTTGTTACTAGACTCTTCAGCTTCACTAGTTTCTTAGGATTAAGCTATTGATTCTGTAAGAGTGCTTGAGCTCTTGTTATAGCTTGGATAGGCACATATGTAGGGTTGAATCCATCTGCACTGTGTACAATACCTATCACGTTGATGGGTGTCACTTTTGAAGCATTAGCAGGGTTCTTAGGACAATCTTTGATGACATGCTCTTTACCACAATGGACACAAAATCCTTGTATGTTATAGTATTGTGATTGTCCTGCTATCGGAGGATGTGGACAATCCTTTATGAAATGATCTCCTTGGCACCTAAAGCATGGTCCTCTAGGGCCTTGTCGTCTTGGCTGTCTCAACTGGGGCCGCGGATTAGGGTTTGCATACATCACATTCGCATAATCGGGCTCCCAACTGGGTTCCAATGGTGGACTATCATATTGATATGTTTCCACATGTTTAGGTGACTTCATATAATATGCGGGTGGACTATCTACGTGTGTAGAGTCAAAACTATTAGAATTAGGGTCACTTTTTGTGATTAAGGGTGAAGAAGGCACTAAGGCCCTACTGAGGAATCGACTTTCCGTTGTACATTTGAGTTCTTGTTCCGTCAGACTTAAGTTCTTTCCTTGAGGTTTTCCATATCACACACTTTTATCTTAGTCTTGGACTTGAAAAATTAAGTCTCTTGGACTTGATGCGTTTGTCATTCTAATTTAATCCACAATGCTAGACGTTTAGTTTAAGCTAATAATTGACTGAGGGTGTTGAGTATTCTTCCAACCTCGAGTCAGCTCCTTTGGTTGCTCGGTTGCCTAAGAAGTCGCACTTCCCAAGCCTTGCGTTCTTCACTACCTTGCCTTGATTGCCCTTGATAGCCTTTGCTAGACCTATAAAAATTCAATGTTTAGACCACTTCTCAAATGGATGCTCAAGCACTTTGATAGATACACTTTTTAGGTTCCTTTTTCCTTTGCCCAAAATTTTAATGCCCCCTTTCTTTTCTAGTCCCACCAATGGTTAACTTCAAATTATCTTATCTAAAAAACAATGTCTTGTTTTTGAAAAAAATAGTTGATATCATGTAGTACTTGTAAAGATCTTTCTAACGAGCTATAAAGCTCAAAAAACGGACTTCGAATGAAAAAGATATGAGCATTCAAGCCCTCGGGGGTAAAAACTGGCAAACAAGTTTTTCTTCAACTATGAGGTAAGGGGTCTCTTATGAGCTTAGTTATCCAAAAATTTCTTCAAAATAGCCTCCAATTTGCCCAAAAAATCAAACCCTAATTTTTTCGTTTTGGGTGAACAATCGCGATGGTTTGGGACAATCGCGATGGTCTGGGACCGTCACGATGGCTCAGGTGAACTGTCGCGATGGTGTGGTACAATCGTGATGGTCCAATGGAGCAAGGCATTGCGATGGTCTAAGTGAAAAACTGTGATGGTCTCATTGGAGAGAAGTCGTGATGGCATCGGTCAACGGTCAATGCAACAGTCACAATGGCATGAGCCCGTCATGATGGTCAAGAGGCATGATGGCTTGTTGTGGCAGATGAGTCATCGTGATGGCATGGGCCAATCGCGATGGTGTGGGGTCGACAGGATCGTCACAATGGTCTGGGACCGTCGCGATGGCTCAAGTGAACTGTCGTGATGGTGTGAGTCCGTCGCGATGGTCCGGCCGAGCCGTCGTGATGGCGTGAGCCAATCACGATGGTGTGACACAATCGCGATGGCGTGAGCCCGTCGCGATGGTCCACCAAACTATGAATCTTTGAAATGCGTTTGTGGATTCGTGTGTGCACTACCGTCGCCTACCTCTTGGTGTACTCGCTTACCAAAAATGCCAAACTTGGCAAACCATCGTGATGGTCTAACACACACGGCAGATTTTGACAGAAAGTGGATTTTTAACCTTTTGGAAGCCTTGCAGCTGCTCTGGAGCACTGTACCTACAAGAAAACTCAAAAACACAGATGCACATGCAAACACAAAAGCTCTCTTTCTCTCTCTCTCTCGCATGCACAAATGAGGGGAAATGAGGAGAATGGGTGGATATGTGAATTTTCTGAGTTTTTTTTGGAGTGGAAGAAGATGATGCAGTGGTGAAGAAGGAGTGTAGAGGAGATGAAAAACACAAAAAACTAATTAAAAACAACAACAAAAACTGAAATTTTTACATTCCAATGCCACTTCTTGCTATACTCTTACCATCACAAATTCGTCCTAGACTCGATCCTCGGCAACGGCACCAAATTTGGTGTTACTCTAGCACAATGGTAAGTACCATGTTAAGAAGCTCCACCTCCTTAATGTCAATCCACGGATGAGATAGGAGTGATATGAAGATCGTGAATGTGAAATGTAGTGAGAGTGAAGGTGAGAAGCATAGAGATGCACACACACATACACACACACAATGAAGAGACAAGAAAGACACAATGGAAGGTAGGAAAATAGACTCTATTACTCAAGATCTCAATTACAAGCTCAAACTCACACTAGCTCATAAAATCTACACTAGCTAACCTCAAAAATGAGCTCTCTAGCTCTTTTTATAGATTCTAAACTAGTTTTGATCGGTTTCACATCTAGTGACCGACATAATTTAAAAATAGGTTCTAGGTGCTATTTGAAAGGGTAAATGATGTCTAAAAATAGCCAAAATTGGTAGGCTCGTTCTACCTAAGCTCTTCAAGCTCGAGGACTCCTCGACCTACACAAAATGGAGCTACTAATTACAAAAGGGGTTTTTCTATGTTACAAATGGTACAAGAGTGATGAAAATCACTATTGAGAGTTTTTGAAAAGTAATATAAAACATATTTGTTTGAAAAATAATTCATCTAGATCCCCACTACTTTGTTGTGCTCTGTCTTCACATACTTCCTTGACATCTGTGCCTCTGGCTACTACCAACAGTAACCAAGGTCATCAAGTTGACCAACCGACATCAAGCTACATGATAACTGAGGTACATGGCATACATTATGCATAGTAAATTTTGAACCATCAATGAACTTCACAATCACATCTCCAATCCCCACAACATCACACTCGTAAGAGTCATCAAGTCTCATAGTACCAAGAGACTTTGCTGCATATTTAGAGAACCATTCTCTATGTGGTGTCACATGGAAAAAAGCACCAGAATCTAGCTACCATGTGTGGGACAGAGAATCATATAATTTCTTCAATCTTCACAGTTGAAGTAAATAGTGTAGGTAACTATTTAACATGCCCATCAACATTCCGTCCTTTACCTTTAGCATTCTTTAATGCATAACAATCTTTCTTCATGTGTCGTTTCTTATGACATTAATGGCATTCGATATCCCTCTTCCTTGATTTACTTCTACTTATTCCATTGACCATTCTTTTCCTTGTTTTCGCTCCTGCCACATTCTTGATTCTTTCATTGGTAAGAATCATGAACATTATATGCATATCCACTCTGAGTGCCAACCATAGATTTTCTACGAATCTCCTCACTCAAGAGTTCTCCACATATGTCATCATATATGCGTTTACCACTAGGTGCACTATTGCTAATAGCTGTGCAAAACATATCCCATGATGATGGCAAGGTGCATTACAACAATACTGCTTTCATTTCATTATGCATATCCATTTTTTGAGCAATTCAGATGAGCAACAATACTATCTGTGTCCTTCATGCGAAGGTCATATAATTTTTTCATCAAATACACTTTATTTGATGCCGTCTCTTTTTCATATGTATTGCATAAGTTCTTCCAAAGCTCCTCTGCACTTTCATAGTCTAATACTCTAAAGTAAACATTATTTGCCAAGTGCAAGCGAATGGTAGACCTGACCATTTCATCTAACACATCTCAATCATCTTCATCCATGTCAGCAAGCCTCTTTGAAATTCCATTTACTGACTTCCATTGCCTCCTTTGAATCAACACATCTTTAATCTGATTCTTCCATAGAGCAAAGTTTGTGCCATCAAATTTTTGAATCTCAAAATGGTCTTTGCCCTACAAGTTATAGCTCCTCCTTGGAACACTAGCACTAGAACCTGATCCACGAGATGTGCTTGGGACCTCTGATGCCATGATGGTAGAGTAGTGAATATAATGATAATGGAGTTAGAAGAGTCAAAACACCAATGAATAAGTGTATCAAGGAGTAAATCAACCACTGTATAGTTGACAAAACTAAAAAATATGGAAAAATTTTGCAAGAATATCCGCTGCAAAATGAGCATATGGCCAGTGTCAAAATATCATAGAACTGCAAGTACTGACATGTTTACATGCATAGTGAATCCTTGACTCCACTACATAGAATTAGTTACCCAATAGAAGCCAACTAGGCTTATCGATCACCTATGAACAACTATCATACATCTCCTATAGCGAGGCTAGGTAAGTCTTCCACCTACATCATCAAAGAGATCCTGGCATCTGGGTGTCTCCCAGTTAAGAAAACCTCACCACAACCCTCTTTATCAAATGTAAAAGGCTTTATGCAAAAACTATAACTGCTATATCAATGACCATATGTACGTACATATTCGATATCCACAAAAGCATACATGGTGTGTATGTGCTCCATATATGCAATAAAATGACACTAAAAGGGTGAATGTGCAGCCGAAAAACTAGCCAACAACACCTACAAGTGTCTGTCAACTTTGATGTTTTAGGCTCAAAAACCTGCATAAAGTTGGAGTAATTGCTCCCACCAAAACTAAAAATCTTTCGAGAAACCTGTATTTTTATGAGTGTGGCTAAAAACATAGCCCCAAAGGTTGATAATTATTATTGGAGAACTACGAAGAACACTCTTCTTGATGTTCTCTAGACCTGTGTGAAGAGAACTATGTGTGAAAGTACTCCAAAATGGCTCCAAAAGACACCCGAAAAAATGCTTCAAAAACAGGCTTTGAAAGCAAAGAATGAAGCTTTGGGGAACCAAAACATGTTCAAGGTAATGTCAACCTTAGTCTTTCCCCCTCTCTTGACACCACACGAGTGTAGCTTAGTGGAAAGAGATTGCCACGGTTAAACGAGCTTTGGGGGGAATAGTATTGGGATGGGTGACCTCCCGTGAAGTACCGAGAACCTCTATCTTCCTTGATCATTGAGGTCCTCCCTCGCGTGCAGCCAATGGCACCAATGGTGACTTCGATGACTTCGGTGACTCGGATGACAAGGTATGCAGAGGTCTATGCCTTGGTCACCACCTTAGTCATAAGCCTTGGAGAAAGCTTTGGGTGGGTGGGTGGGTGCTTGCTTCACTTGCACAAAAGGAACAAATCTTTTGTGTTGAAATGCTCTGACACTAGTGAAGTATTTCGATGGTGATGTGCCATAGTTCCCTCTCCTTCTTGAGAGATCCGTGATGATATCCTTAGAGTAGAAAACCGAGCTTCTAGGGCCGTACATGGTACTCTACATAGAGGCTTCAGAATACGCAGAGAAACACAGTACACAAGGAGCACACACATATACTTCTTAGGTGTTACAAATGTGATTGAACTTACAGTCCGTGACTGACAAGACCACTATATGTTTTATTAAAGAACATATACAAAGAAGTGTTCGATGGCCATTTGGCCTTTCACATGGACACTAACGATAACAAACTTGGGTGTGCAAGTTAGCATGCAGGGCTCCAATTGTGTTATTTTGTGCATCCACCTACCTCTCATTTTAGTTTCCTTTTTGTGTTTTTTGTTTTACTTATATTTGTAATTTTGTGATGTACTTATTCAAAAGTTCCACTTTACTTATTCATGTTGATATATTTTGGTAGTGATGAGTGTGAACACACTAGGACCATTGGGACACTTTTTTCCTTCTTTAGGAGGTTTTTTCTATTGACGACATGATTGCTTCTACATAATTTACATTTATGTCTGTATGAGTGCATCTCCATTTTTTTTGTCTAGGAGTCACTCCATTTCCATTTTATTTTCTTTTTATATTGTATCTCTTTTGCATTTGGGTACCTTGCCATTTGCTTCAACCAATGTGTTCATTCTCCTTCAATTATCCCACATTTGATGTACTTTGGAGATCCCCTCCCAAATCTATAAAGGACTATGGAATATTATGCAGGGTGTTGAAAAACGATCCACTACACATGCAAATACAATTATTTAAGGCGATGCATATGGCATTGAAGATGATGATCTTCAAATTCTTGTTTGTGCTATGGTTCCTATTGCAGCTACTGTAGAGCAACTTTGATGGGATGGTAGAGATTCTCATGCATATGCATTGATAGATTTATCTGTCAAAGGTGCCATTATCCCTCATATTCCCTCTTGAAAAATAAAAAAAAATGCTTGGGATACACTCAGCACTTTATACCAAGCAAGAAACGAGGCTCATGTTGCTTACCTCTGAAAAGAGTTAGATAGTGAGCATAAGAATGAAGGAGATTCTTTGGAATTTTTTTGACAAAGATCAAAGATTTGAAAGAGGAGTTGAATTCTGGAGATGAAGCCTTGCATGATAGTTCACTTGTGCAGACCATTCTTAATGATCTTCTTGATTCATATTAGATTTTTTATTCTACTCTTCAATTGATGATGAAAGGCAATCCAAAATGCCTTAAGATTTGAGGATTTAGTCTCTATTTAATGTGCAAGAGTAAATGGAGCTCATCTACTAGTAAGAAGAAATTTGTTGATTCTACATAGTAAAAAAGGGCAGACAAAGACAAGAAGAAATAGAAACGTAGAAACAATTATGCAAATATTCTAAAGGAAATGATCATGTCATAAAGAGTTGTCCAAAACTAGCTGCAAAAGAGGCAAAGAAGAAAGAGGCTGGAATGGTTGTTCTAGAGGCCTCTACACCTAAAACAAAGTCTACTAATCTTGTGCAGGATGAAGAATTGGTATTTAATACTGTTTGCAATGACCTATCTTCTCATGAATACTGTATGTTTGTAGTAGAATCACATGTTTGGTACTTTGATAGTGGGACAACCAAACATATTACCTCGTAGCACAATTTCTTCAATTCCCTTGAGCCTACATCTATAGGGAATACTATCACATGTGCTAACAAATCCTCTTACCCTATAATTGGAATTGTTAACATCATTTTGAATACTGTTAGTGTTATTTCTTTCACATTTTGAGATGCTTTGTTTATGCTAGGGATCAAGAGAAATTTGCTGTTAGTTTCAACATTAGCGAAGATCGGCTTGGTTGTCAGATTTGTTGATGATAGATGTACAATTAATGATATGTCGAATGGCAATGTTATTATTGCTTTGGGCATTTTATGTCGTGGTCTATATAAGCTCATAGGCTATGCAAAATCTATGAATGATTTAGTATGTGAGGTTCAAGATTCTCAGACTATGTTAGATGCAAAGATTTTGCAAGCATGCTTTGGTCATTTGAATTTTGCTATTTTGCTACGACATCTTTCGCTACTTGAGTGGTTATTGATTACTTGGATTATTTTATCCCAAGGGTGTATCACCACTGCCAGATTTACATGCTTTTTTTGACTTTGAGTGGGCTGATTGCTATGATGCTCTTGTGTCCACTAGTGGTTTTTACTTCATGTTTTTGAGCTCATGCATATCTTGGTTGAAATGTACTTGTATTTTCTGATAGTAGGATCAATGTGTCACAAATCAAAGACACATCCCTTTCTTTCAAACTTTGTAGTGGTTTGGATAGAAAACTAAGAGTTTGATGCAGCTCAAGAACCAAGAGAAGAAACAAGTGTGAGTGAATCATATGGAAAAGTTTTGGTACTTAAAGATGTGTATGAACTCTCAAGTACTTGGTGAGTTACACAATTTACATCACAAACACTCATATGATGTGAAGAAAAATCACAAAAGAAAAAAATTAAAACATTCATAAGAAAAGAACAAAGAATTCTCTATTAAACTCACAATTGAATAGGTTTTTTGAGTATATACCATGAAAAGCACAAATGAATTCTTATGAAAAATCCCAAAAACACAATACTTCTCAATTAAACACTCAAATAATGTTTTAATAATGAAAGTATGATTCTTGGAAACATTAAGAATGTATAAACGTTAAGGAGATGGAACAATCTTCTACTCTGAATCTTAAGAACAAAAATTATAATGCCATAATCTAGAAGAGTATATTCATTTGAATAAGAAACCAACAAAAATGTCTTTGCAAATAATATGGAATCAAACAAACTAAGATTTGATATGATATGTTTAGAAGCATCATTATCAATCAACAAATCACATATCGTTTCAAAGAAAACTTATAAAAAACTATGGAGAATACAAATTTCATCTCAATCTACGATATTGAACTCTCAAATTGTTTATCTTTAACTAAATCATTCTCCTCATAATCTAATGGGTTATCAAGATCACTTTTTTGTTTCGCTAAAGTTTATACTCATTTATGTAATGACCAAGCTTCTCATAATAACAATACTACCCTTGGATCATCAAAATCCTTATTAGAACTCTTCTCGACTTTAGAGCTAGAACTCTTGTTACTTTTGCTTTTACCTTCACCTTTTGCTTTAGTAGATAGGGTGAGATTACGCAAGAACTCTTGTGGATATAGATTAATTCTAGATTTTTCATGTTGTAACAAAAGGTCTTGTAACTTTCTAAACATGATCATTGTGTCAACGATAGAGAAAATCATCAAAAAAGACATATAGGACCTTGGCAAAGAGTTAAGAGTAATGGCCATGAGCTCATCATCTTTTATACTTACATCAATATTTGTCAAATGATCAACTAGGTCTTGAATTCTAATTAGTGTTTCTAAACTGAACTACCTCCTTTTTTTCTTAAGTTGTATAACTAATGTTTAAGATATTATTTTCTCACTATGTTTGGAGAATACAATAGATATTCTAATATCTCCCAAGCTTCTCTTGAACTCAAACAGGTTCTAAGATAAGGAATCATAAGTTGACACTTGTGGATTTTTTGAATCACA
Organism: Ceratopteris richardii; assembly: GCA_020310875.1. Lineage (NCBI taxonomy): Eukaryota > Viridiplantae > Streptophyta > Polypodiopsida > Polypodiales > Pteridaceae > Ceratopteris > Ceratopteris richardii. The sequence continues at coordinate 115,355,278 of CM035433.1, read as the reverse complement.
TTGCCTTTTATCTTCTGACGCTAGACCACCAATACGTTGAGTAGTTCCTATGTGCGATTTCAGATCCCATAAAGATAGAAGCTTCTTCTTTAGATGTTTCTCTCCTTTTTCATAGATCCTTGTGGACTTGGTAAATCATGTGAAATAATTTCTAGCATATACTTTTCTATCGAATGAATTTTGAACATAAAACTCTAAAAGGAATAATTAAAACTTCCTATAGGCCTTTCATCAAGAGATAGAACCTCAAGGATATTGGATTGATCATACTCACCCATTAGATCTAGATAGACTAAAATTAAGCTCTTAAAAGATAAAGTTTGTGTGCACTTAGCTAAAAACTAGAAACCCTCTGAGAAAACTAGCCTTATAAAAATGCAACTCTAATCTTTCACATTAGAAAGTTGTATCAAACTTAGATGACTTCAATACTTCTAGACACGAGTAAAAAGAATTTCTCTTCAAGAACTGGATATTCACTTAAGATAAATTAGGATTTTACAACAAATAATGTATCACAAGAAATTCTAGAGCCAAAATAAGGAACAATGACTTGTTATGTAAGCATATACTAACCAGTTTCCATAAACGTATCCATATAGCACAATCTAGAAGTCAAATATAACTCTATATATAGTACAATTAAGCATTTTAACTTAACTTAATCAAGTCTTAAAATAAAATTGAGATAAAGAAGATCAACAAGGAATTGTGAATTAAGAACTATCTAAATCATAAAATCTAAAATTATTATTCAAAATGAAAAATCCAAAAATCAAAAGAAAAATAACATCAATGCTCTTAACAATATATGAATCTAAAAACTTTGTGCACTAAATAAGTATCAATGAAAATATCCAAAATTAATACTTATTCATAAATAGATATTAAATCTCTAAGTATATAATCTTTGTTTTTTTTAATCTTGCAAATGCACTATCAAACCACATCAAAAAAGTACTCAAAATAAAAAGTAATTCTATTAAATATTAGATGTGTCATCTAAAAAAATTACCCACCAAAACAAGATGATTAGCTACACTAAAATTAAGACTTTGATAATTTTTATTGTACATGCAGATCTAAGTAACAAATAAAGTATTAATGTGTAGAAATGTTTAAGTATACATGGTTTAAAATTCACTAATATGCAAGAAAAAGGCTAGGATTGAGTGGAATAAGTCAAGATGTGAGAGAAAGTTGTGCATAGTGACTAAAATAAGAGCTCGATTAAGACTTTCTAAAAGATGTGATTGCCAACAAACAAAACACACAAAGAGTAGAGTATATCAATACTTATAAAAAATCTTTCTCCTCTTTTCTATGCAAAATTTATGTGCACCGAACCTTGCAAGTCTATCCCTAATTCCAACTAAACTTATAAAAGTTCAATTGAACATGCAGTAATATCAAATAATCAGTGAAGATGGACACAATTATAGCACACATAAGAGAATATACATAAAGGAGGTAACATTAGAAGATATACAAAGTATGGTAAAAAATTAATATGCTTCAATGAATGATAAGGATGTACAAGATAATGATATACTCAAAATACAACAAAAGAAATATACTCACAACTCATAAGTACCAAAGAGAAAGTGAGGGAAAGGGATTTAAAATAGCCTAAATATAGACTCCAAAATCAGCCTCAAGGGAGTATAAGAGTCCTCTACATGTATAATCATACACTACTCTCGGTCCTCCAAGGCCCCCAAGGTTATAAGCATACTCAACTGCTATAACTCCGCCAAGCTTCATGTGTAGAATATCTCCTCTTTGTGTGTATGAGAGAGCATCACTCACTCAAAAGAGCTTATGAATGTATTATTTCATTATGCTTGATATAAATGAGAAGTGAATCTGCATGTATGTATGTATGCATGTATGTATGCATGCATGCATGTATGTATATATGTATGTATGCATATATATTTTATGTATGTATGTATGTGTGTATGTATGTATGTATGTATGTATGTGTGTATGTGTGTATGTGTGTATGTGTGTATGTATGTATGTACATATATACATATGTACGTATGTCCATACGTACGTACGTATGTATGTATGTATGTATGTATGTATGTATGTCTATATGCTCTACTATCCGTATTCAATTTGCTATAAAATATATAATATCATGAATGATTGGATCAAAGAGACATTAAAAAATAAAGATAAAAACATATATGCAATAACTTAAATTAAACATAAATAATATGGAATCATGAAATTGATTGTACTGAAAAACTTCCAATTACAATATTATATTGATTACTACAACCTGTTTCTTTATATTTCCATCATTTAACAATACACAAAGATAAACTCCATAATCAAAAGGTGACACAAGCTTCTAAATTTGTTAAGATTAAGAGCATTGTCGTAACATAGCTACAAACTAACCCAATCAAGTATATTAGTAAAAATAGACATACAAAAAAGAGATATAGGTACACTAGCCATGCTATATATATATATATATATATATATATATATATATATATATATATATATATATATATATATATATATATATATATGTATGTGTGTGTGTGTGTATGTGTATGTATGTCCTAAACATCAAAAGATATTTCATAATATATCATATTTGTCTAGAAGAAAGAATATTCTATACATACGACTCCAAAAAAGGCAATATCAATTCCAAGATATGCTATCAAAATTGATTAATACATTAATCTATTTATATGTAATCTTGTTAACTATGTTTAAAGTTTTTGTAAAACATATCATTTCGTCTCTTCATTGGATTCAAACACATCACTTAAGTGAACCTGAAAGGCTCTTAAGCCCACGAGAAAGTACATACATACGGTGATATTTTACCCCAACTTGCTGATGCTAGGTCAGCTTTTGTCACCCTAAGTCCCCAACTTCCAAAGCAGCCATGTTACTTGTCATGCTCAAGACTGGACGGCCTCTTGCGCCAGTCGAAGTACGCTCCCATAACTCAAGCTTGAGATCTCCGTAGAATGTATCCCTGCAACGAGGAGCCATCCCATTTTCCGTGGGACAAAGAATGGGGGTTCCCGAATCGTCTGTCGTTCCAATCACCTCTACCTCATAGAGCGCGTTTTGAGCCTTTACATGCCAGTAGCCCCAAGGGCTTATCTCCCACTCCAAAGGACCTTTCCATGGTGCGAATTCGTAAAAATCCCCATTGTAATGCACACCAACCTAGGCATCGAGGCAGTGCGCTGTAAGAAATTAGATTCACAAGGGCGTAGTCTCATTCTTCTTTCATGTCTATAACCTACAGGCAGACACAAAGAGAGAGAGAGAGAGAGCGCCCACTATAGACATATCTTACTCAGACTTCTCGTGTTTATGAGACTAAGGTGTCTCCAGAATTAAGCGCTGATTTAAGAGAAAAATATCCCGTATGATCATCTCCAGAGGAAAACAAATATCTTGAACAGGGATTGAGATCTCTATGAGAGATTGAGATATATACTTCTACATGTCAAGCACAATATTCAACCCTCGATATAAAGAAACATTATTGGAACTAGATTTAGAGATTAGCAGACTAGAGAAGCTACGGTGCTTACAAAGAGGACGGCGATTACTTAGAAACCTTTCAATAAGGTACCCACAGCGAATAACCCTAAACTACCTCGCCCTATAGTTGACGACAAAACAATAGTGGAAAGTCATACAGCAGAGCTCATGAAAACATCTCATCGCTCTGTAAATGTCGAAAATTTTGTTCGATTGTGAAAAACCTTTTTTTTTTTTAGCAATGTAAATCTTTAGAAAACTGTAGGCATACCATATCTGTCTGAACTCACCCATGGATACAAGATAGAGTATAACAAGTACTAGAAGAGATCAGAAAAGACTTCAGCAATATAAGTCTTTAGAAAACTGTAAGACTACACCCGACAAGTCTACACGCCATCCAAACTTACACAATTAGACATGGCAAGAGTGAAGTCGGAACTTGAAAATAGTTGCTCAATGAAGCTCTGCAGTACCTTGCTAAAACGAGAGTAAGGAAGATTATGGTGTGAGCCTCTCGAGGATGGTTGAGGGTTGCTTCCATGTGGCAGTTCACCATAGATCTATACAGTTGAACATCACTACCATCGTACATCAGCCAAGCTTACGATGCATGTCGATCACAGTCCTGGTGGCATGCGAGAAGAGAACCAGTTGTACATGGAAGCTACATCGATCGGTAATCCCAAGAACATCTTCGCTATCCTTCCAGGCTCACTCCGGTGCCTCCACGTGCTGTCCCAAGGACCTCCCCCAAAATGCCAGCCCTCCCTCCTTCTCTTCCTCGTCGACAGTGAACCTGCACACCCCTTAGTGCTGCCGAAGACTTCCCCTTCAGAGCTCTCCCAGCCGATTCCCCCACGAGCAGAAGAAGAAGCGGAAAATGATTTCCCCCCACGAGCAGAAGAAGAAGCGGAAAATGATTTCCCCCCCACGAGCAGAAGAAGAAGCGGAAAATGATTTCCCCCCACCCTCCTGCGCGATGCTCAGTCCTCTCCTTTTTGTGCTACGTGCACAGACACGCCAAGAACTTGAAGAAGAAGGCGACAGAAGACTTTCCCCCCTTGTTATGCGTGTCCCCCCTTCTCTTCTGGTTTTTTTCGTCACAGCCGCCCACTTCTCCTTTCTGTTTCTTTTTTGTCAGAGCTGCCAAAAATGGCCTACCCCCTTTTTGTCTCAGAGACATTCACTTGCAGCAAGTACTCTTTTGGAAGGCCCGCAATATTTCATAATCGCTACTGAAACTTTTTCGAAGCTGTATCCTATGGCATGTTTATGAATGGAGCGGCTTATGTACTGCAGTAGTAATGACTCAGTAGTCCAAAATCCGTCAGCTTCCGCATGACCGTTCACAATCCACTCTTATCTGGATCAACCAAATTTTGCGCCTCAAGCAGCTCCTTGTTCCTTCGAGAGAATATAAAATAGAGCCTTCTAAATGTCCAATTGGATTTGATGGAATGTAAAACCTTCCTTTTGCTGTGTTCTGTGCAAGAGCTATGGAAAAATCAGCATTCGTGATTTGTATCAAGTCTGCGTTGATAAATCATGCCATGAGGACAGCAACAACTGCCTCTGCCTCTTTTACTTTGTCTTCTGTAACTTCAGCTTCATGAGGGAGTTGTGACTGCTCATAATTTTTCTCCATCATTTCGAGAAGATGTAGGACCGACAGGCGAGGCACCTCCATACTCAATCCCTTTTCTCCACATCCCTGCAATCAATATCTCCACATGCTTCTCATCAATCATCAAATTCATTCTTCAAGTACCTGAAATCAAGCGTATTTTCCTGCCAAATAGAACCGCATTAGTGCATAAAAATCAACCATTTTTGGGCTAACATACTTCCCTCTTCTTATTTGCGAAGTCGTCCTCGACGAGCCACTATTGCTGCAATAAATTCCAAACAACCATGAACCTGTCAATTTTCAATTAGTTCACATACCTTTTCATCGAGCCGCCACTTCCACTGAACCTGCACTCATCGAAGCTATTAGTGCTAAAAAAAATCACTCATGAATACATATAAATCAATCACTTCCAAAATGATCCAAGAACATGCACATATATGCAATCCCATTTCAGCCATGCATCAATTTGCTCATACATTCCATTATGAAAAATGGTCTCAACCAAATAACACATGCACGCCTTTCCATGTTTTACACATGCAACTACCATTGCGGAAAACAGAAAAGAAAATACCGAAATAAACAACAACAACTGAAATGAATCCAACAGGACATGCAAAAATACCCAAAATGCATACCCTATTATTGCATCTACTATTCGCTATGTACAATCATTCCATGACTAGACGTTCCCAAAGAATCCCCATCGTCGTCCTACAAAAATCATCGAAACTCGAGTACAAGTGAAGACATACATCAGAACCCTAGAGTGTCCCACACACTAGAAAAACCCTTAGATAGAGCACACAAGTTGTAAAGCAAGACCGTTGCATTACCTCGCTAAAGCCTCATCCATAAGTACATATGGAGTCTCCGTGCCTTCGAGAATGTTGATTCAAAGTCAGCTGATCTATCACAAGCCATCACATACCAATCATACAAGCAAATAACGTTCCCTTCCAGGTGATCATCGCCCTCTCCTCTCTTTCTCTCCCCCTCAGGAGTGGGGAATAACTTCATATGAAAATTTTATTTTAATCACACGTTGGCCTACATTGACACTGGATGCGATTCGTGGACCTGACCACCCGACCAGGTTGATTCCACCCATCTACCAACGCAATGCAGCGCACAACCCACAAACACACAATGATGACACATAACATATATCAGCTAGCCCATAAGGAAGCTGGATACGGCTCGTGGTCGTGACTACCCAACCACGATGGCTCCACCTACCTACCAACCCGTTATGGCGCGTAGCTAAGACACAATCACATACATCCCAAGCCTATGGCGAAACTAGCTGCGGCTCGTGGTCCTAACCACCCGGCGAGGATAAATCCACCCACCTACTAGCCCACCATAGCGCATTGGTACGATCTCAACAACACAATATATTTTTTCTTTCCTTTTCTTCGTTTTTTTTTCATAGTTAATTAGTTCACCCAAGTCCTGAGAATTAGGGAGAGGAAGAAAGGGACTTTTCCCACTGTTCCACACATACATGCAAACATATACACTCTAGCCTTTGACAGATCAACCACCTCTTCACCTCATTCTCTCAATTACAGACACTACATATGTATTCATCGATTCAACTTTTCACTTGGTAACTACAGCCAGCTATGCCTTAGTCCCTCGTATACCTATCCCTAGGTGTCCTAGAATGTGAGTCTCCGGAATATCTCATGTACTCTCACATCGTACTCGCATCCCGACAACTTCCCTAAGGCGAGTCAGGCTCAACTTCGGGAGCTCCGTCATCACTTCCTAGCGTTAGCACATCTGCCCAAGCCCATGTGATATCGTTTTCCTCGTTAGGCATTTCCCTCGAAGGATCAAAATAGTAGTATCGATCTCCCACCCATCCTACATGTCGAGCTAGGTATTCCTCAAAACACTCAATGTAAAATGCAACACCCAAACCCTGGTTTATAAAGCATACTAGCCAATGCGCTTCCTCAACATCGTATTCTGTCTCAAAGTCGTCGACATCTATGTCCATGCGAGCGAACGTTTGGTCCGAGAAGTATATCCTTAGCTCGTACAAGTAGAGTTGCGTAATTTGGTCTGCCATTTTGTTACTTAGCTCCTAACAGTCTCTGCGCAACATAAGAAAAATAATTAGAAGTCCAAGATTCTTGAGCTAGCAAGGAAGAATATTTTTGACACACAAATCGTAGCTTACATATGCGCATATATATATAATACTATACATGTATGTACAAGGAGTCTACTTCGTCATTTCGTTTGGGTCTCGTCTGGCTTCTCCCGTCCTAGTATCACTTGAAATATGGTTTAACTCGAAGCGCGTTAACCTTCACGGGAGCATATTCTTCTCCTAAATCTTGAATTTGCATGGAACCATTAGAGTTGAGTTCCACCACCTTAAACGGTCCTGCCCATCTTGTCTGTAACTTCCCCGGGAATTTATAATATTTACTATCGTAAACTAGCACCAAATCCCCTTCTTGAATCACATAGGTTTTGAGATTCTTGTCATGTCTCTCCTTACGTCTCTTCTGAATAGCTTCCAAACTTTGTTGTGCGATGAGTCTCTTTTCTTCCAGCTTGACCACTTGTATGTACCTCTCCTTTAATGACTCTTCCTCGCCCAACCTGGCTTCGATGGCCACTCTTAATGTCGGAACTTCTTTTTCGATGGGAAAGATGGCTTCCTCACCATATACTAAGGAGAACGGAGTGCTCTTAGTCGTCACTCGGTAAGATGTTCGATATGCCCACAAAGCTTCCAAAAGTCTCTCATCCCAGTCTCGCCTATGCACAGCTACTGTCTTTGTCAGAATCTGTTCAAGGATTTTGTTGGTGACCTCCACTTGTCCATTTGCCCTCGGGTAATATGGAGTGCTTTTTCGATGTTTGATCTTATATAATTCCATTAATTCTTCGATCAGTTCGTTAACAAAATGGGTTCCTCTATCACTTACTATTTCCAACGGGCATCCGAATCGGGTGATAATTTGCTCATACAGAAATTTAGCTACATCAACAGCTCGGTCAGTCTTCAGAGCTTTGGCTTCCACCCACTTGGTAACATAGTCCGTACAGACCAAGATATACCTATTGGATCTTCGTCGTGAGGGAGGATCAATAGGCCCCACAAAATCAATTCCCCACTTCTCAAACGGCTTAAGAGCCAACACCGGCGTAAGAGGAGCAGCATGTGCTAATGTGGGTTTGCCCATTCGTTGGCATTTGTCACATTTCTTACAGTATGTGTGCGAGTCTTTGAACAATGTTGGACACCAATACCCAGCTAATAAAATCTTTCTTGCCGTCAATTCACCAGCGAAATGTCCACCACAAGGTTCGTCATGCAAAGCCCTCAGCACTAGATTTGCTTCTTCTTCCTCAAGACACCTCTGATAAATGTTCTCATGGACAAAATATCGATAGAGTTGCCCCCCAATGATGCTATGGTGCTTCGCCAATGCTAACAGTTTTTGCTTCTCTCTCTTGCTTGCTCCTGGTGGATATTTAGTAGTGCACAAGAAGTTCACCAAGTCGGCATACCAAGGTACTTTCGCATCAACCTGGAATAGATGTCCATCAGGAGCATCGTCGGGCACACAAGAGATTGGCTCCTCATTAACAATTCGAGATAAATGGTCAGCCAATATATGTGCTTTGCCTGGTCTGGTTACCACTGTGAACTGAAATTCTTGGAGAAGTAGCATCCATCTCATCAGTCGCCCTGACAGTTCGGGTTTATTAATGATGTACTTAAGGGCTTCGTGATCCACATAAAAAGTGAAATGCTTTCCCATCAAGTAATGCCGATACTTGTTCACTGCAAAGATCATCGAGAGACATTCCTTTTCTGTAGTCGTGTAGTTCCTCTCAGTGCTATTTAAATTGCGACTTGCATAGTAAATAGGATGGTCCAACTTCTTTTCATCGGCTTGGCATAGTACTGCTCCAACCGCAGTATGAGAAGCGTCGGTATGTACATGAAATTCCTTCGTCCAGTCAGGTGCTACCAAAATCGGTGCATTTATTAACCTCTCTTTGATCGAGTCGAATGCAACTTGACATTCTCCAGTCCACTCGTAGTGTTGGTCCTTCCTCAAAAGAGTCGTCAGTGGTGCCGCTATGGATGCAAAATTTAATATAAAACGTCGATAATAATTTGCATGGCCCAAAAATCCTCTGAGTTGTCACAAATTTTGCGGTGGTGGAAGTTGTCCAATCTTTTCCACTTTATCCTCATCAACCGCGATTCCTTTTTCAGAAATAACATGCCCCAGAAGCAATCCTCTTCGTACTCCAAATGTACACTTTTCAGGATTTAATGCGATGCCTTTTTCAATGCTTCTTCTTAAAATTGCTTCGATCCTCTCCATCATGTTTTCATCGTCACCTCTGATTGCAAAGTCATCAAGAAATATCTCCATCCAATCCTGCAAGTAGTCTTGATATGCAGCTATCATTGCTCTCTGGAATGTGGCTGGTGCATTGCATAATCCAAATGGCATCACACGATATGCATAAGTACCCCATTCTGTCGTGAAAGTAGTTTTTGATTGATCCTCTTCATGGATTTGGATCTGGTTGTACCCACTGAAACCATCCAAAAATGAGTACAACTTATGGCCAGCCACTCTATCCAAGATCTGATCAGTGAATGGTAAGGGGAAATGATCCTTCTTTGTGCGCTCGTTCAACTTTCGATAATCTATGCAAATACGGATTTTCTTATTTTTCTTCGGAACAACTACAATTGGTGATACCCATTCGCTGGATGCGATGGGATATATGAATCCTGCTTCCAACAATTTAGTCAATTCCAACTTGATCAATTCCGAGTAGACTGGATTTGTCCGCCTGAGTCGTTGACATATTGGTCGGGTGCCTTCTTCCAAGTCTATATAATGTTGGCAGATTCGGGGATCAATTCCTCTCAAATCACTGTATGACCATGCAAAGGCCTTGCTGAAATTTTTGAGTGTCGTTTTAATACAATCTCGTACCCTGTCTGGTAGCTCTGACCCTACACTCAAGAACTTTTCTGGAAAAACTTCCCATTTTTCCAACTGAGCTTCTCGCGAATATTCCTTATTCCTTGATGACACTGTGATTGGAATGTGCTCTCCGATCACGCGTGCATGGTTGGCCAGTAAATCATTGTTTTGTTCTGTTTCGATTGAACCTAATTTCTTTAATTCAGCTTTTGCGATGGCTTCCGACACTTTAGTTTTACTCTTCGCTTCTTTTTCCGATTCTCGACTTCTCTTTAGAATCTTGGCTTCTAGCATTCTAACTCTTTCTCGCAACTGTTGCACTTCCATCGCCGGAGCTAACTCTAGTTTCAACTTTTCTCTTGAAGTTCCCTTCTCCAGGGATTGAGTAGCTTTGTTTTTACTTGAGTCTATACTCAACATGTAACAATCAAATTCACTTGTATGCGTCAACCATCCTAGCAACTCCTGATCGGAATCGTCGTTATAGAGCAATGGATTTTTATACTCTCCCATCTTCGTGTCTTGATTCTTAAAGAGCTGCAAGTTGAACCCGTCTTGAAGCAGATTCTTGTAGGTGTCCGTGTTCAAAGAAAACCTAGCTCGTGCACTCTCGTGCCTTGCTCTCTCCTTTTCTTTCTTTTCCATCTCATCGACTATTATTGTCTTCTTCTTGTTGCTCGAGGGTGGGGATACTTGCAACTGAATCCGATCAGACTTTGGCCCTATTGAAATAAAACCTGTGCGCCAGTCATGCACACATTCGGCTTGCACCAACCATGGCCGTCCAAGTAGGATCGAGAAGGTAGCCTCCGAGGTCCTTGGTCTTACTATCAGATAATCGACTTTAAACTCTAGACCGCCCACAACTGTACTTACATTCTTCAAAAGACCCGCAGGCTTCACTTGTGTTTGATCCGCCATTCTCAAGGACATCGGCGTTTCTTCCATGTGGTTGAGGCCCAAAGCTTTCATCATGAACTCAGTCATAAGGTTGACTGCGGCTCCACTATCTAACTGAGCACCAAAAACTGCATACCCTTTAATCTCAACCGTCACAGCTGGAGCATTTGAATCAATTTGCGTCGTAATACTTTGAATGATTCCTTGAACATCCTTATCTTGTCTATTTTTGTCTCGAGCTTTCCTCGGCTTCTTAATATATTCGTTGTAGAATTGTTTCCTATAGGCGGGTGAACATTTCAGTAATGTGCCAATATCCAGCGTGACTTCCGTGTCAGCAAGCAACTTTACAATATCTACTTCTTCCGAACTTTGTCTTTCCTTTCTACACTTCGGAGCCCTTAATCTTTGAGGGAATGGTGCTATGCCCGGCACAAACTCCTTGGTCACTGGTGGAAGAATCTCAACCTCTTCCCCATCCTCAAACTCTTGCTGCTCAACAAATCCTCTAACTTGGTTCTCTACCTCTTCGTGTTCAGCTATCCTCTCTTGACTCCCTTCTTCACCTTTGCCTCCTGGATTCTTCTTCGAGTACTCTTGAGTCCTTGTGACTACTGCCACAGTTGGATCTTTGTGTGGTTTCTTGGCCTCGTAAGCATCCACAAAGTGCATCGACGAGCTAGAGTCTTCTTGAGGGTTCGGTGTCTTGAACACTACTCCGATCGTAGGAACGTGCTCTTGGGCTCTCGATGTGGGATGCATCTGAGTATCAACATAGTTCGAGGACCCTACTGGTCCTTTTTCCTTGCCGGCGGCAGCTCTTCGTTTTGGACAATCTTCATCAAAGTGGCCCTCTCCACTACAGTACCTACATAGTGGGGTATAATCAATTGGCTTCTTTTCGTTTGGACATCTAGATTGAGTGTGGCCAAAGCCATGACATCTCCAGCACTGGATTGGACCATCTCTTCTTTGATCACGCGTGACTCCTCTTGGATAGTCTCCTCCTTGACCCTGAGCACCATATCCATAAGTCGGTCTGTTTTCCCAACGAGATGTAGGTGGTACACTTTGAGCGGGCAATCCCGTGTAAGGTCTTTCTCTTGTATCTCCTGATTTCATGGTCCTCTCTTCATAGGCTCTCTTGTTGTAACATCGATCCTCCGTGTGATTTGTCCTTCCACAAAAAGTGCAACACATTCTAGGTGGTGATCTATCTGTGAATACTCTTGAGACTGTAGGGCATTCTGAAGCCAAATGGCCGTAACCATGGCACTTTCCACACCATGTATTTGATCGAAACACTTGATTGGGGTTTGTAGTCACCTCGGGTTTTATTGTGTATGTTTCCTGGGTGATTGTGGCAGCTTTTATAGCTTGTGTGACCAATTCCAATATTCGTTCTTCAGTTAGCGCAGGCTTTGCCTCGCCTGGCGTGCTAGTGGCAGCTACAAAAGCTGGGTCGTCAATGCGGGACTTCCTTGACCCGGATCTTTCATCGGTATATTTCCTGGGCCTCCCATAGGCTCGTATAAGAGCTCCATCTTCCTTTGTTGGCATAATTGGACTTCCTCCCAAAGCCTTGCTTGTTCCTTAGCATCCATTAAAGTTGCCGGTCTTGTCAGACTGATATGCTGCTGTGCCGTAGGATCTCTCAATCCCGAAATGAATCTACGTTTCAATGTCTCATCGTTCGGGGCATTCACGCCCATCTTTCTTACTAATGTTTCCATTCTCTGAATATAGTTGTCGATGCTCTCATTGACTCCTTGTCGCAAATAATCCATTTGTTGGGCCAATCTATCTTGGAAGCCTTGTCGCTGAAACTTTGCCAAGAAGGCTTCCTTGAGCATTTGATAAGTTCCACGCTCTTGTGGTGTCAGATTCCCATACCAATTGGCTGCCTCATCACGGAGAATAGCCGGAAAAATTCTCAACCTTTGATCCTGGTCAACTACGTCATTGGCCTCACAAGTAACCTCAAACAACTGGATAAAACTATCCGGATCTTCGTCCCAAGTACCTGAAAACTTGGTGAAGTCCCCCAAGTGAACCGAAGTCCGCTGAGCCATTTCGAACAGAGGTGTGATATCGATATCACTTCGATCCCAAAAATTTAATACACATGGCTTCAGGATCCCTCCTTCAAACTTTCGCACTTGATTCGCGACTCTCCTACGGGAGTACACGTTTTTGACTGATTTCTTCGAGCCAATCGAGGTCGACTCACCTGGCGGTTCCCACCTTCTCCTTTCTCTTTCAAGGGCTCTTCTCTGAGCACGTTCCTCTCTTTGCGTTTGTGTTGCTCCTGACGATGAGCTTCCCTCGCTCATGTACTAGATCTTGGGTCCACAAGCTCGGCCAACCTGTGGCGCTAGGCGAACCTATGGCACTCTCTTATAGAGACGTACCAAGCTTTTCCCGGCAAACGCACCAAAATGAAAGGCTCTTAAGCCCACGGGAAAGTACATACATACGGTGATATTTTACCCCAACTTGCTGATGCTAGGTCAACTTTTGTCACCCTAAGTCCCCAACTTCCAAAGCGGCCATGTTACTTGTCATGCTCAAGACCGGACGGCCTCTTGCGCCAGTCGAAGTACGCTCCCATAACTCAAGCTTGAGATCTCCGTAGAATGTATCCCTGCAACGAGGAGCCATCCCATTTTCCGTGGGACAAAGAATGGGGGTTCCCGAATCGTCTGTCGTTCCAATCACCTCTACCTCATAGAGCGCGTTTTGAGCCTTTACATGCCAGTAGCCCCAAGGGCTTATCTCCCACTCCAAAGGACCTTTCCATGGTGCGAATTCGTAAAAATCCCCATTGTAATGCACACCAACCTAGGCATCGAGGCAGTGCACTGTAAGAAATTAGATTCACAAGGGCGTAGTCTCATTCTTCTTTCATGTCTATAACCTATAGGCAGACACAGAGAGAGAGAGAGCGCCCGCTATAGACATATCTTACTCAGACTTCTCGTGTTTATGAGACTAAGGTGTCTCCAGAATTAAGCACTGATTTAAGACAAAAATATCCCGTATGATCATCTCCAGAGGAAAACAAATATCTTGAACAGGGATTGAGATCTCTATGAGAGATTGGGATATATACTTCTACATGTCAAGCACAATATTCAACCCTCGATATAAAGAAACATTATTGGAACTAGATTCAGAGATTAGCAGACTAGAGAAGCTACGGTGCTTACAAAGAGGACGGCGATTACTTAGAAACCTTTCAATAAGGTACCCACAGCGAATAACCCTAAACTACCTCGCCCTATAGTTGACGACAAAACAATAGTGGAAAGTCATACAGCAGAGCTCATGAAAACATCTCATCGCTCTGTAAATGTCAAACGAAAATTTTGTTCGATTGTGAAAAACCTTTTTTTTTTTAGCAATGTAAATCTTTAGAAAACTGTAGGCATACCATATCTGTCTGAACTCACCCATGGATACAAGATAGAGTATAACAAGTACTAGAAGAGATCAGAAAAGACTTCAGCAATATAAGTCTTTAGAAAACTGTAAGACTACACCCGACAAGTCTACACGCCATCCAAACTTACACAATTAGACATGGCAAGAGTGCAGTCGGAACTTGAAAATAGTTGCTCAATGAAGCTCTGCAGTACCTTGCTAAAACGAGAGTAAGGAAGATTATGGTGTGAGCCTCTCGAGGATGGTTGAGGGTTGCTTCCATGTGGCAGTTCACCATAGATCTATACAGTTGAACAGCACTACCATCGTACATCAGCCAAGCTTACGATGCATGTCGATCACAGTCCTGGTGGCATGCAAGAAGAGAACCAGTTGTACAGGGAAGCTACATCGATCGGTAATCCCAGCAACATCTTCGCTATCCTTCCAGGCTCACTCCGGTGCCTCCACGTGCTGTCCCAAGGACCTCCCCCAAAATGCGAGCCCTCCCTCCTTCTCTTCCTCGTCGACAGTGAACTTGCACACCCCTTGGTGCTGCCGAAGACTTCCCTTCAGAGCTCTCCCAGCCGATTCCCCCACGAGCAGAAGAAGAAGCGGAAAATGATTTCCCCCCACGAGCAGAAGAAGAAGCAGAAAATGATTTCCCCCCACCCTCCTGCGCGATGCTCAGTCCTCTCCTTTTTGTGCTACGTGCACAGACACGCCAAGAACTTGAAGAAGAAGGCGACAGAAGACTTTCCCCCCTTGTTATGCGTGTCCCCCCTTCTCTTCTGGTTTTTTTCGTCAGAGCCGCCCACTTCTCCTTTTTGTTTCTTTTTCGTCGGAGCTGCCAAAAACGGCCTACCCCCTTTTTGTCTCAGAGACATTCACTTGCAGCAAGTACTCTTTTGGAAGGCCCGCAATATTTCATAATCGCTACTGAAACTTTTTCGAAGCTGTATCCTATGGCATGTTTATGAATGGAGCGGCTTATGTATTGCAGTAGTAATGACTCAGTAGTCCAAAATCCGACAGCTTCCGCATGACCGTTCACAATCCACTCTTATCTGGATCAACCAAATTTTGCACCTCAAGCAGCTCCTTGTTCCTTCGAGAGAATATAAAATAGAGCCTTCTAAATGTCCAATTGGATTTGATGGAATGTAAAACCTTCCTTTTGCTGCGTTCTGTGCAAGAGCTATGGGAAAATCAGCATTCGTGATTTGTATCAAGTCTGCGTTGATAAATCATGCCATGAGGACAGCAACAACTGCCTCTGCCTCTTTTACTTTTTCTTCTGTAAGTTCAGCTTCATGAGGGAGTTGTGACTGCTCATAATTTTTCTCCATCATTTCGAGAAGATGTAGGACCGACAGGCGAGGCACCTCCATACTCAATCCCTTTTCTCCACATCCCTGCAATCAATATCTCCACATGCTTCTCGTCAATCATCAAATTCATTCTTCAAGTACCTGAAATCAAGCGTATTTTCCTGCCAAATAGAACCGCATTAGTGCATAAAAATCAACCATTTTTGGGGCTAACAGAACCTCTCACTATGATCGAGAAAAAGAGGGTTGAATTTTTTTAAGGAAAAGCATTATGTATTAACATCAAAATAATTGAAAAAATGTACAACAATCCTTAAGGCATATCTTGGCAATGAATAAAAGGCATTACAAGGGGTTCATGAGTTCTCTAAGTCAAATAGTTTCCTAAACAGTTCTGTGTTCATTATGATAAAAAAAACATCAAGAATGAGCGGCTATGACTTTATTTTACGAAATGATAGTCCAATATTAACTTCCATACATAATTTTTGAAGGGGTATACTACAAGCTTATAACCTTGGTAAAAATACATGTGCCCAAGAACTAACTGCTGATTTTCTTTATATAAAACTTAATGTATTGCACATCCCTATTATCATATACAAGTGAAAGAGTAACACCAATTACTAAGAGACACAAATAGTAAGTTAAAATTGTTAAAGTTGGAGATCCGAATTAGGTATAGATCCAAATTTGTGCTTGCATTCTGCGAAATGTATCAAGTCTAGAATCATAGATTTTTTATGCTAAATAAAAAATGGCTCTTGTTATCGAAACTCTCAAAAAAAGAACTACTTCCATAATAGATTTGAGTTCAAAAACCACATCATACATATTGTTCAAAAATCCAACACAAAGGTATTCTTGTTTCACTTAATCATAGCTTAATCAAAGGCATACCTATTCCGTATCCTTCAAAGAAATAGTACGATTACTTCAAGGCCCAGTTGCCAAAGCCCGACTTTCTTAGATGCTCGTATTTGATTAGCACCCTCACTCCGAGCAAAGAGAAAAAGGGATACAACACCTTTGTCCTCCCATCTCTCACAAGGGGCAATGAGCTGAAATTGACAAATAATTTGGTAAGAGAAGCCCTCGACATGAAAGGTATGCATATCCCCACCGAAAAAGAGACAATGGTCCCAGATAACATGAAGAACAAGAATCTGACGAAACTAAAAGACATGGTGGCAATGACACTGACTATTGCCATTCACTTGCGAATGGTCATGCATCATTTTGCATTCCCCGCTCAAGAGAGGTTCACAATGCCACCAAAGAAGATATGGTTCAATCTATATTTAGCAGATGCCTTCGATTTGACAATCAACATGCCTCACTGGATTATTGACCAAATCCACTTGCCTCATCAACGGTGGTATAAGAAGCAAAAGTCAGTACTATATGGATGTTGTGCTCTCACAAGGATTGTTTACAGGTGCTTGGCATATGATGTGCCAGTTCAAAGGGCACTTATTTGGACCAGGGTGCAAGAATTCCAACATAGACTATCCACTGCAGAGCCTCCATCCAAGAAAATGAGAGGCGCAGTTCAGATGCCCTGTGCACAGGCCCGCGGTGCGACATTGACACCTTAGACAACTTCACGGCTTCCAAGGTGTGTGCAACCCTTCACTATCAGATTACCAAGACATAGCACCGATGGACCGAATCTGGTGTTTCCACCTGTACCAACCGACTTAGAGTTTCCTCATGGCTTTACATTGGAAGATCTAACTGATGAAGAGGTAGCCAAAATAATCAATGCTACGAATTTAGAAGTGGTGGCAGAGCAGGCAAGCGGGCAACAGACAGTCGCATACCAACCCCACCCCCATCCAACCCGCGAGCAACCCTTGACATGATATCTGATGCGTTGGGGGTACCTGAGACGGTGCATACCGCTCTTGCATATTCACGACGATCGGAATGACGATACGGCAGACGCCCCCCTCGATCAGGAAAACAAATGAATGTATTAGTATCAGAACCACAAGGCACCACATCCACAACCACGGGCACAGCTCATACCATTCATGACACTGAGGAAGCCCATACATCGAGTACACCCCCGTCACCCCCCTTACCCCCTCTCCCTCCAACTCCACCACTTTCACCTCCCACAACCAGTGAAACCACTAATGTCACCGCTTTAGGATCCACTTCCCATACCGAAGCACAGACCGTTAGTCAACCCACACAACCTACAGAACCGGTCAACACCTCTCTTGTTTACACTACTACTGACTCTGTAATTCTAACTGTAGCCACAGAAAACCCCGTTCCCCCGATCACACTTCCTGGCGGTTCATATTCAAAACTACACACACCACTTTACACCTTCACCACCATCACCGCACCCACAATTCCCATGTTCACAATCACTCCCACGACTGCATCCACTTTTGATCTCATGGACATATCACCCACTTCCGCACCTCTCCCTCCCCCCATACGTCCACAATCTCCCATTCCCCCACCACCAACTTCACCCTTTTCAAGCACAGCATACACGCTCCCATTCCCTTTTCCCTTCCCTTCTGTATTCAACACCTTTCCCGCATCCACTCCCATTAATAATGTATTTAATAACATGTACCAGTGTATGTCTCAGCTACAACAACATTATCAGCACCTAGATGCTCAGTATGTATATGTATATGTATATGTATATGTATATGTATATGTATATGTATACGTATATGTATATGTATATGTATATGTATATGTATACGTATATGTATACATATATGTATATGTAAACGTATATGTATACGTATATGTATATGTATATGTATATGTATATGTATATGTATATGTATACGTATATGTATATGTATATGTATATGTATATGTATACGTATA
>CM035433.1:115319110-115324110 GCA_020310875.1 Ceratopteris richardii | reverse complement strand
AAACAGTCAGGCAAGTGACAAATGGACTCAAGGCAGATGATAAGTGGGAAAGTTTCACCACTGCAATGGACCTCTACATGGACATGCATACCCCTGATCTCACAACACTCATGGGCCAACTATTTACACATGAAGCAAAGTTTACAAAGGCTGGAGATCAATCAAAAGGTAATAACCCCTCTGCTCTCTATACTGAAAAAAAGGTTAAAGATAAAGGCAAGAAGAAACAGGATGAAGAAGGCTCTACCTCTCAAGCTAATTATGCAGGGAGAGGTAGGTCATCTAGAGGAAGAGGCAGAGGAGGTAAGTCAGGTAGGGGGAGACCCTACAACTCATCACCATGCAACATCTGTGGATTGTCCAACCATACCACAGATGAATGCTACAAGAACTACAAGAATCAGAGAGGAAGAGGCTACTCAAGAGGTGGATACTCTCAAGGAAGAGGCAGATTCAACCAACATCAAAGCTACAATGGATACAACAACCAATACAACAACAACTACAACAACAACCACAATGGAAACTACCAAGGTGGATTCAGAAATAGAAGAGACTACAACAACTACACAGAGGAGCAAGATGACTCCCTATTGATCATGAATATGACCTCCAAGATAGGTACAAATGATGATCATTTATTTTACATTGACTCAGGATGTTCTAACCATGTAGCTGGCAATGTGGCACTACTTTCTGATTTGGAAGAGCCCAAGGGCAAACATCAGGTACAAACAGGTGATGACACTAAACACTCTGTTGTCAAAATTGGAAATGTGAAGACATGTGATGGTAATCAGAACCTATTAAGCAGGGTACTCTATGTACCAACAATAACTAAGAATTTAATGAGTGTTGGTCAGATTGTGGAGAAAGGTTTGCAGGTCAGATTCACACAACATGGAGCATATGTGGAGGACCCAAAACAAGGATTCAGAAGGATAGCCAAAGGGGAGAAATCAGGTAGATTATTTACATTTGAGCTAGAAGATACAAAAAACATTGCTTTGTATAATTACAAGGATCAGACACTTTCAGAGTTAGAGATATGGCATAAGAGATTAGGGCACATAGGAGAAAGAACTCTAAAGCAAATGTGCAGGGATCAATGTGTGCTTGGGATACCTAATGTATCCAAGCAACACATGATTTACAAATGTGGATCATGTCAATTTGGTAAGTCTCACAGATTACCCTACTCAAGGAAAGGTTTCATGCATGAAGACTACCTAGACTTGGTACACACAGATGTTTGGGGACCTAGCAAGGACCCTTCCATTTCTGGTTCAAGGTATTATGTGTCCTTCATTGATGACTATAGCAGGTGGACCATTTTATACTTTATGAAGCACAAAGATGAAGTGTTTGATTGTTTCAAGAGGTATCTTGCACTTGTTGAAAATCAAACAGGTAGAAGCTTGAAAAGGCTAAGGTCAGATGGTGGAGGAGAGTACTTCTCCAATGAGTTTGAAGATTTCTTGCAGGAAAGAGGCATCAAAAGGGAGATCACTACAAGGTACTCACCTGAACAAAATGGGGTAGCAGAAAGAAGGAATAGACTTATAGTGGAAACAGCTAGGTCTATGCTCAATGAGAAAAAGTTGCCAAATTACCTATGGGCAGAGAGTGTATCCACTGCCACTTATCTCATCAATAGGTTGCCATCCAAATCACTTGATGGCATGACACCATATGAAGCTTGGCATGGTAAGAGACCCTCTCTGGATCATTGCAAAATCTTTGGTTGTGTAGCATATGTGCATATTCCCTCACAGGTAAGAGGAAAGCTAGATCCAAAGGCTGAAAAATGTATCTTCATTGGTTATGATTTGAACCAAAAGGGATACAGATTCTACAACCCCACAAACAAAGGGTTCAAGGTAAGCAGAGATGTCATATTTGATGAGAATGACTCATGGTATGAGAATGAATGCAGGAAAGTGAGTTTACCCTATGACATGGAAGAAGATTTTCCAAAGCTTACCAAGGAAGAGCCAACTCAGCAAGAAGATTCAAGCTCAGATGATGATACAATAAACCTTGAAGAGTTCAAAGCTTGGAAATCCAAAGGAAAGATGAAGATGAAGCAATTAGAGGATAAGCCAGAAACTTCCACTCAAGCAATGAGAAGATCTCAGAGAGAGAAGAAGAAGCCTATCAGATTTGGGTATGACACATCACTTGTAACTAAACATTCTGTATATCTTGCAAAAGACTTGTTGAATGAAGAACCAGGTACCTATGAAGAAGCAATTACAAAGCCAGAATGGAGAGAAGCCATGGATGAAGAGATAGAAGCTCTCAAGGAAAGTGATACTTGGGACTTGGTACCCAAGAAGGACTCTATGAAGGTGATAGGATCCAGATGGATCTACAAACTAAAGAAGAATTCAGATGGAACAATAAACAGGTACAAAGCTAGGTTGGTAGCCAAGGGTTTTGCACAAACCCAAGGCATTGATTATGAGGAGACATTTTCTCCTGTGGCCAAGATGCCAACTATCAGAGTTTTGGTGAGTGTAGCTGCATCCAAGAATTGGAACATGTACCAATTGGATGTGAAGAATGCATTCTTGAATGGATGGATATCTGAAGAAGTCTACATGTCACAACCACCTGGCTATGAAGATCCAAAAAAGGTACATTATGTTTGTAAATTGAAGAAGGCTCTGTATGGTTTGAAGCAGGCACCTAGAGCATGGAATTACAGATTGACCACCTATCTCCTAGACCAAGGATTTGTGATGAGCAAAGCAGACACTTCTCTATTCATAAAGAAAAGTAGTTCAGAGGTAATTTACTTATGTGTTTATGTTGATGACATCATCATTACAGGCAATGATGTCAATGGGATCAGACACATCAAAGGGCAAATGATGAAGGAATTCAAGATCAATGATCTTGGATTATTGAAGTACTTCTTAGGTCTTGAATTGGTGTACACAAATTCAGGTATCTACATCACTCAAAAGAAGTATGTATAGGATATGGTCAAGAAGTTTGGTTTGCAGGATGCTAAGGTATCTACTACTCCAATGGAGGTTAACCAAAAGCTAAGTGCTCATGAAGGAGAAGAAATCAAAGACATTACAGGATACCAAAGTATGGTAGGTAGTTTGAACTATGCTACCTTGACAAGAATTGACATAGCATATGGAGTAAGTGTGCTTAGTCAATTCATGCACAAACCAAGGGTACCTCACCTAGAGGCAGCAAAGAAGATCATGAAGTATTTGAAGGGAACACAAAGTCATGGTTTGTATTTTCCTTATACATCAGATATTGACATAAAAGTTTACTCAGATGCAGATTGGGCAGGATGCAAGGATGATAGGAGAAGCACCTCAGGATATATTTGCTTTGCAGGAGATAAGCCTATCTCTTGGTCAGCTAAGAAGCAACCTACAGTGGCTTTGTCATCCACTGAAGCAGAGTATAGAGGGCTTGCCAATGCCACTCAAGAAGCTATCTGGTTGAAGCTTCTATATACAGAGTTAGGTCTATTCACAAGACCACCTATTATCTTTGGTGACAACACTAGCTCTCTTCACCTTGCAGCAAATCCAATTTATCATGCCAGAACCAAACACATAGAGGTTCATTACCACTATGTGAGAGAGAAATTGCTAAGTAAAGATATACAATTGACATATGTATCTACTAATATGCAATGTGCAGATTTACTTACAAAGGCATTGGATGGAAACAAGTTATGCAGATTCAAATCTATGATTGGATTGCAGGAAGTAATTGAAGAATGAAGAAGAAGACTTAAGCCAAAGTGTTTGGCTTGAGGGGGAGCTGTTGGTGCAAGACAAGCCTACACACATTGGCTTGAACACTTGGAAGAATTGGTTTGGAACCCATGAAGGATATCTCTATGAGAAGCAAGAACCATAGGAACCTAGTCCTATGTGATATTATCTTTTACCCCTAGTAAAAGTCTTTATGACTTGGCATCTCTTGTAATCACTTACCTACCTCATAAGTCGTGGAAATTTGAATGTTGTAATGGAGAGAATATCTCCCTACTTTTAGAGGAGAGATTCTAGGGAGCCTTAGTTTGAATTTCAAATTCAAATGAAGAACAAACTCCTATAAAAGTTGAAGAAGAAAAGTCGCGGGTTCACTCTCTCATTCTAGCTCACTCCCCGAGCCATTTGATCATTGTAACTCATTGTGTGTGAGTGCTACCTCATAGCCAACATCACAATACCTCATTTAGCTATGCTTGTCAAGCTAATGAGATTGTACAAACACATTTATCAATAGAAGTATACATTCATCATCTCTGTTTTGTCTGAGTTTCCTACTCCAAGTCTGTCAACTTCAAAAGAGCATATCGCAGGATCTACTGAACCAAATAAAGAGTTCTATAGCTCATTGGAACCAGCTCAAAGTCTACTACAAGCATACAAAGTCTTAGAGGATTTCATTCAGCCATTTGGGAGAAATCCGATTCGAAGTGCACACTGGTCTGTGTCTGCAGAGTTCCTAAAAAGTCGGGGGTGATTATAATTTTGCTAAAATTATTTCTCAGTGCATAGTTTATCAATTGAAGTGATTCCACTTGTGATTGGTAGCTTACTAAGGTACTTTAATACTCCCAAAAGGAATTGTTCCAATTTTAAGTGTGCTGGTCACACTGAGTAAAAGTCTGAGCAGGTATCACTACAGGAATAGAAAGTTTTTCTTGATTCTTGAAGTACCAAGTTATCTGTTTTGGTTTGATCATTACCCAAACCATTTCCAAAGTACATATATGGTTTCTTTATGTCATTTGGAAGCTAAGCTAGTGTACTAAGCATATCTGAAGAGGAAAGAGGGCAGGTGTGAAGCAGGATTTGCAGCACCAACTGATTTCCTGAGTGCATCCATCCATCACTCTCAACATATGTATATGTATATGTACATGTATATGTATATGTATATGTATATGTATATGTACATGTATATGTATATGTATATGTATATGTATATGTATATGTATATGTATATGT
>CM035433.1:115230072-115292572 GCA_020310875.1 Ceratopteris richardii | reverse complement strand
CATCTCTGAACCCTTGTGGTTGCTCCATGAAAACATCATCTGAAATATAACCATTTAGAAAAGCATTCTTCACATCTAGTTGACATAATTTCCAACCTTTACATGCAGTGATAGCTATGAGTGTCCTGATGGTTGTCATCTTTGCCATAGGACTATAGGTCTCATCATAATCTATACCATATGTATGAGCAAATCCTTTCACAACAAGTATAGCTTCATACCTAGACACACTTCCATCTACAAACCTCTTTGTCTTGTAGACCCATTTGCATCCAATGATCTTCTGACTATTTGGTTTAGGAACCAAATCCCTCCATCAATGCATCATACTCTTCCTGCATAGCTTTCTCCCAATTTTCTTTACCTTTTGCCTCTTCATATGTAGAAGGGTCTTCATCTGCCTTTATCATATAAGCATAATCTTTGGTAGCCAATGTTGGAGATAGACGTCTGCGGAAGCACGCGAACAACACAAGGAAGAAGAAGAAGCTTGGAGCACAAACACACAATACTGAATGTATTACTAGAGAATGTACAAAGATAAGTAGCCCATTAGGGCAATAGGCATATATACAAGCCGGGGGAAAAAAACCTCCTAAAGAGGGAAAAAAGTGCCCCAGCGGTCCTAAAGTGTTCACACACATCACTACCTAAATATATCAACAAATCCCCCCTGGGAGTGATGCGGTGAACAAGGAGCTGGCACTCATGTATAAGGAAGTGCCAAGCTATGTGGAAATCACTCCACAAAAGGAAGTAAGCCCAAAGCTTTGCGGAAAGCTTCAAACTTCTCCCTAGGCAGAGCCTTCATGAAAAGGTCTGCAATGTTCTCCTGCGTGGGCACATATGCCAAGCTGATCTCCCCAGCAGAGAACCTCTCCCTGACATAGTGATAATGCACCTCAATGTGCTTAGTGCGAGCATGGAACACAGGGTTCCTCGCAACTGCCAATGCGCTCTGACTGTCAGTGAAGATGGTGGTGGCAGAAGACTGGCCAACACCCAAATCAGCCATAAGGCGTCTGAGCCACACACACTCAACAATCGCTGTGAAAGCTGCCCTATACTCAGCCTCACAACTGGAAGTGGCCACAGTAGGCTACTTCTTGCTCAACCAAGATATACATGAGCTACCAAGCATGAAGCAAAAACCACTGGTGGACACACGAGTGTCATAGCAACCAGCCCAATCTGAGTCAAAAAAAGCATGCAAATCTGGCGGTAGTGATCCCCCCTTGGGATAAAACAACCCAAGTAGCCGAGTACCACTCAAGTAGCGAAAGATGCGCTTAACCGCTTTCCAATGCGTGACTCCTGGGCAATGCATAAACCTGCTCATCTGTGAGACAGCAAACTGAATATCTGGCCGAGTAATGCATAAGTAAATCAAGCATCCAACAGCCTGCTGATAGAGAACAGCATCAAATGCATCTCGAGCATCATGAAGACTCAATCGTAAACCTGTCTCCATAGGAGTGGCAATAGGCTTACAGTCTTCAAGGCCAAAATGCTGCAATAATGTGTCAATATATTTCGTTTGACACAAAGCCATTCCACCATCAACGTGCATAAACTGAATGCCCAAATAGTGATGCAAATGCCCCAAATCAGACATCTCAAATGAGGCATGCAGATCAGCCTTAAAATCAGCAATATGGGTCTCAATAGGACCAGTGAGCAGCATGTCATCAACATAGACAACAATGATCAGAAGCACATCATTAGCACGTTTAACATATAAGGTGCTTTTAGTTGGACTGTTCTCAAAACCATGTGCAATCAGATAGGCATGTATCTTCTCATACCAAGCACGTGGTGCTTGCTTTAAACCATATAATGCCTTCTTTAACCTGCAAACCTGGTTTTCATTCCCTTTCTACACAAAGCCACGGGGCTGAAAAACATACACTTCTTCATGCAAGTCACCATTCAGAAATGTTGTTTTAATGTCCAACTGATGTACATTCCAACCATGATGGGCTGCAAGTGCACAAATGCTCCGAACAGTAGTCATACGGCATGTAGGTGCAAAGGTCTCATCAAAATCAATGCCTCTTTCCTGTGCATAACCCTTTGCAACAAGCCTAGCCTTATACCTGTCAACTGTACCATCAGGTTTACGCTTCAGCTTGTATACCCACTTAGTGCCAATGGCCTTCTTGCCAGGAGGCAAGTCACATAAAGACCATGTACCATTCTTCATTATAGCATCATATTCAGATTGCATAGCAGCCATCCAATTTTCTGAATTTTGTGCTTCATTAAAAGAAACAGGCTCATTCTCATCACAGAGACTAGATGCAGCCATAGCATAGCAATCTAATGCAAAGGGGGCACTATGAGAGCCTGAACGAGTACGATATGATAAAGGTGCATCTAATTTGCTGTCACGCAAAGTCTGCACCAGCCATTTTGGCATAGTTTTTGCCTGCTCAATATCAGCTCTCTCATCAACAAGTGCACCATGTAAATCTACATCAAAAATGGAATGATCTGCATCATCATATGAAACGTGCAAAGGCCGAGAAGTTGCCTCATTAGGACCAGCACTAGCTTGTCCACCTGTAAAAAGAGGCATCAAAGTATCATACATATCTTTGGAGCTAACAGATGTCTCCTTAGTACATGAAAGCAATGGCTGAATAGCATCTTCCACAAAGACAACATCACGGCTAACCAGAATGCGTTTAGTATGTGGATGATACAGACGATAGCCTTTACTTTCAGAACTGTACCCAACAAAAATACATTTTATTGCCTTATCATCCTATTTTCTACGATGTTGTTCAGGCACTAATGCATATGCCAAACAACCAAAAACACGCAGATGAGCAACATATGTCTTGTGGTCATGCCAAGCCTCATATGGAGTGATAGACTGCAACGCTTTAGTGGGACACCTGTTCAGTACATATGCTGCACACATGACAGCCTCAAGCCAGAAACTATGTGGTAAAGCCTGACTTTTGACCATGCACCTCGCCATCTCCATGAGTGACCTGTTCTTTTGTTCAGCAACTCCATTCTGTTGAGGTGTATACGGCACTGTACACTGGTGTTTTATCCCACGTTCAGCCAGAAATGCATTAAAATCTGAAGACATATATTCCCCCTCTCGATCAGAACGGAGGGTGCCCATTTTACATGCGGACAGATTTTCAGCCAAAACCAAAAACTGTTTGAAGCACATGAACACTTCAGACTTTGCTTTGAGTGGATATACCCATGCATGCTTGGAAAAATCATCAATGAAAGTCACGAAGTAAAGGTAATTTCCAAAAGAGGGTGTCTGCATAGTACCACATACATCACTATGTACAAGCTGCAATTTTTGCGTAGCCCGAAGTGAACCATCTTTTGGAAAGGAAGAATGCTGCATTTTGCCCAAAATACAGCCTTCACAAACATGTTTTCCAAGTGCCTCAAGTTTGGGCAAAGAGGACACCATTTCAGATTTCTGCAGGCGTAACAAACTAGCAAAATTCAGATGACCAAAGTGTGCATGCCAAAGCTTTGCATCTGACATAGCCTGAGAATCATGAACTGCACATGCCGAATCATTCACAAATCTTTCATAGTCTATGAGCTTATACAGCCCACGACATAAAATGCCAGAAGCAATAATCACATCGCCATTTGAGAGATCATGGACTGTACACCTGTCATCAACGAATTTCACAACCAAGCCAATCTTGGCTAATGCAGAAACTGATAACAGGTTCTTTTTTATCCCTGGCACAAATAAAGCATCTGACAAAGTGAAAGAACTACCATCAGCAGTAGTCAGAATGATCTTACCAACTCCCATAACAGGATAAGAGGAGTTATTGGCGCATGTGACAGTATTCCCTGTAGGGCAAGCTCGAGTGAAGAGAAGAAACTGCGCTGCGAGGTAATATGTTTGGTCGCCCCACTATCAAAGTACCAAACATCTGAGTCTACTGCAGACATGCACTGATCATGAGAAGATGGGTCAAAACTGCAGACAGTAGTAAACGCCCATTCTTCTTCCTGCACAAGATTTGCAGACTCTGTTTTTGGTGTAGAGGCCTCTGCAACAACCATTCTAGCCTCTTTCTTCTTTGCCTCTTTAGCAGCCAGTTTTGGAAAGTTCTTTATAATATGATTATTTCCTTTACAGTACTTGCAGAACAATTTCTGCTTTTTTGATTTCTTCTCATCTTTATCCTGGTTCTTCGATTGTGCAGCATTTGCAGATTTCTGCTTACTAGTAGAAGAGCTCCATTTTCCTTTGCCCTTTTGACTAGCCAGGAAAGCTTGATCTGCAACACGCATAATGGACCTGTTCTGCCTGGACTGATCTTCTTGCAACAGAACAGAGACTAATTCCTCGAATGACAAGGCATTCGGATTGCCTTTCATCATCAACCGAAGAGTAGAGGCAAAACTCTGATATGAATCAGGAAGACCATTCAGAACGGTCTGCACAAGTGAGCTATCTGGTATAACCTCATCAGCAGAAATCAATTGTTCCTTTAGGTCTTTGATCTTTGTAAGAAAACTGTCCATAGAATCACCTTCATTCATGTGCTCACTCTCCAACTGTTTTCGGAGGTAAGCAACACGAGCCTCATTCCTAGCCTGGTACAAAGTGGTAAGTGTATCCCAAGCATCCTTTGCTATTTTGCAAGAGCGAATGTGAGGAATAATAGCACGTTTGACAGACAAAGCTATCAATGAATGTGCGTGGGCATCTCTGCCATCCCAACGAATCTGCTTTGCAGTAGGTGCAACAGAAACAATAGCACGAACAGGAATCTGCGGAATATCATCTTCGACACCATCTTCATCAGCTCCAACACCTGTATTTGCAGTACCTGTCGTTACAGGTGTAACAGGACATCTTTCAACACCCTGCACAATGTTCCACAATCCTTTTGCAACCAGTACATGTCGCATCATATAAGCCCATAATGGGTAGTTGGTACCATCCAACTTATCCTCAACAGCCAACATACGGAATACATCACTGCTTTCAGCCATGGCCGGTGACTAAAATACCTTGATGCAGAAAATTGATTGTATCTCAAAAAGTTGAACGGAACTTCCCAGACGAGTTCTGCTAGACCTGTAGCAGAGTTCGAGACGCTTAAACTGGCGAACAGAAACTAGTATATACCTTTGGCACAAAAGGACGAAATAGCCTGCACAAGCGCTACGATAGTGCGTTCGGAGGCCGAAACGAGCTCAGATCGCGATTTCGGCACCCCAAAGCGAAGCCGTTTTGATCTCGGAAACACCCTGAGTGTGCTCACCAAATTTTGTGCGAATCTGAGACTGCAAACGGAGGAGTGTCGACGGCACCCTAGAAGAAGCGACGACCTGCTCTGATACCAATTGTTGGAGATAGACGTCTGCGGAAGCACGCAAACAGCACAAGGAAGAAGAAGAAGCTTGGAGCACAAACACACAATACTGAATGTATTACTAGAGAATGTACAAAGATAAGTACCCCATTAGGGCAATAGGCGTATATACAAGCCGGGGGAAAAAAACCTCCTAAAGAGGGAAAAAAGTGCCCCGGCGGTCCTAAAGTGTTCACACACATCACTACCTAAATATATCAACAGCCAAAAAATAAGTGTCATAGCTATACCTTGTAGGTTGCCATTTGTGTCTTGATGACCTTCTGAGTTCTCCACTTCTTGAGGTTTCTGGTTCATCACATTCTAGATCAAACCTTGGCACTTCTTCAACTTCAACCTGTACTTCATTATTCTCTTCTTCATCAAATATCTGAACCTTTGATTTACCTTTCTTTTGAGTTACAACTTCTTCATCACGTGCATGAATATTGATTGTACCTACATACCAAGTACCTTGCTCATCAAAAGTAACATCCTTTGACACAAGGAATTGTTTTGTGGATGGACTCCACAACCTATATCCCATCTGCTTATCATCATGTCCAATGAACACATACTTTTCAACTTTAGGTTCCAATTTGTGCCTTAATTGAGATGGCATATATGCATATGCCAAACATCCAAATACTTTGCAATGATCTAGAGTAGGTCTCTTACACCATGTAAAGCTTTGTAGGGTATGACACCATATGAGGCTTGGTAGGGTATGACACCATATGAGTCTTGGTAGGGTATGACACCATAGATTACCATGTAAAGCTTTGTAGGGTATGACACCATATGAGGCTTGGTAGGGTATGACACCATATGAGGCTTGGTAGGGTATGACACCATAGATTACCATGTAAAGCTTTGTAGGGTATGACACCATATGAGGCTTGGTGTCATACCCTACCAAGCCTCATATGGTGTCATACCCCACCAATAATTTGGATAATTTTTCTCCTTCATCATAGATCTTGCAAACTCAACAAGAGTTCTATTTCTCCTTTCTGCTACACCATTTTGTTGAGGAGAGTACCTGCAAGTAACCTCCCTTTCTCCCCCTCCATCTGACCTTAGTCTCTTCAACTTTTGACCTGTGATTCTTTCTGCATACACATGATAATGCTTGAATGTATTGAATACCTCTGATTTATCTTTGATCACATAGATAGTGATCCATCTAGTAGCATCATCAACATAAATTACATAATACCTTGCGATACTAAAATCCTTTGATGGTCCCCACACATGTGTGTACCAACTCAAGATTCTCTGAATACATAAAACCATGCTTGGAATAAGATTGCTTATGAGCCTTACCTAATTGACATGCCTCACATCTGTATGTCATATGTTGACCTGCAACATTAGGCAATCCAAGCAATGAACCATTGTTAACCATATCTTTAATACCTCTTTCATTAAAATGTCCAAGCCTTTTGTGCCAAAGATCTAACTCAGAGATCTTATGTCCTCCATAGGTGAACAAGGCATGACCAACATTACCTTGAATCTTCAATGTGAACAATCTTCCTTCTTTCTTTCCTGAAATAATTTATTTATACCCATTGCTAGGGTCTTCCACAAAAACTCATTCATTAGTGAACCTAACTTCATAACCTTTTTCAACAATTTGTCCTACACTTATCAGATTCTTTGGAATTGTAGGAACATACAAAACCTTACTCAAGAGAGTACTTCCATCCTTGGCCTTCACTGATCCAATTAACTTCACATTGTGCTTTGTATTATCACCTGTTTGAACTACATGATTAGTTACCTTGTTTTCCAAATCAGTCATTAATGCTATGTTGCCACTCAGGTGATTGCTACACCCTGAGTCAATGTAGAAGACTCTTTGGTCTTCACTTTGCCTTTCACAAGTTGCATTCATAATCAATGTTGAATCCTCCTTCTGATCTGAAGCATAATTGTAGTAGGTATTGTTGTATTGTTGGATTTGGAATCCTCTACCTGCATTTCTTCCAAAATAACCTCTACTACCTCTACCTCTGAAATTACCTCTTTGATTTCTGCCACCTCTTCCTCTTGAGATATCCACCATTATTTTGAGTATTATGCAAACAATCATTAGCTAAATGATTTGTCTTACCACAAATCCAATAAGCTTTGACTCCATCTTTATTACTTTTGCCTCTTCCTCTACCTTTGCCACCTCCTCTTCCTCTTCGGAAGTTAGCTTGGCTAGTTGTACCTTCATCTTCATTTGCTAGTTGCTTCCCTTTGCTATTCTTCTTTTTATCCTTTGAATACATTGCTTGACCTACACTCTTATCACTTTCACCTTTGACATCCTGCTCAAAGGTTAGCATGTGTCCTAGCAACTGATTCAAATCAGGAGTAAAATGATCTAATGATAATTCAATAGACAAAATGAATGGTTTCCATTTGTCATCACCTCTCAAACCTGTGGGGATTTGCCTTACCAATTTATCCTCCTCAATATCTTCATCAACTCCTCCTAATGCATCTGCAATGTCCTTCATCCTTGTTACATAATCTGAAATGGATTGAGAGGCCTTCTTCTTGAATGTGGTAAATTCTGCCCACAAGGATGCCTTCCTTGACTTTTTGGTTTTTTGGAAATGCTCCTCCAAAGCATTCCATATATCACTTGCACTTTCAAGACCTCTAATGCCATAGGTAGCTTACCTTCCAACTTAAAGAATGAGTGCTTGCTTGCTTAAAATGTTGCACTATGGAAGGAGAACTGACCAAAACATTAGCATCGAATTTTGCGCCTCCTGCAACTTCACTTCTTACATTTACACATGTAAATGTTCCTACACTCAATTCTCTCAGCTTGATCACAATTAAAATCTGAAAACTTGTACAGAGGTCAATCAACTATAGACTTAGACTTGTACAAAAGCATTTCACAAAAGATTTAACACAGAAGGAGAACTCTCAAAACTATCAGGTGCAATTTTTCTTCATTTCTGGAAAGCTTTACATCTCAGTGATGAGAGAGATCTTACTCACTTCTAAAGTGTCTAATGACTTATATAACTTCTAATTTCTATATTCACATGCTCTCTCATATTTGCCCCGACATTTTTCCTTGTATATATAGGCAAATATGTACAAGCTCATAACCATACAAAAGTATAAGTGAGCTAACTCTAAGTTAATGTACATATGTATACATATCTTCATTCTCTGAACATATACTTTCTTCATGCTTCATGACTTGATATTTTCTTCAATCCTTGACTTCAAAACTTCATCAAAACTTCAATTGTTGATTGTCTTGCACCAACAATACATACACACAAAGACACACATATATATATGTATATGTATGTATGTATGTATGTATATATATATATATATATATATATATATATATATATATATATATATATATATATATATATATATATATATATATATATATATATATATATATAGTGTGTGTGTGTGTGTGTATGTGTACATGTGTGTGTATGCATATAAATAGATGTATATATATCCACATCTATGTGTGTGTTTTATGTGTATATATATATACACACACACATGTATATTTGAGCAGGGAAGATAGATAGACACACACAGGCACACTCATATACGTACATGCATGCATACATACATACATACATACATACATACATACATACATACATACATACATACATACATACATGCATGCATACATACATACATGCATGCATACATACAACATGTATGTATGTATGTTGACATACATACACACACACACATATATATATGTATGTATGTATGTATGTATATGTATATATATATATATATATATATATATATATATATATATATATATATATATATATATATATATATATATATATATATATATATATATATATATATATATATATATATATATATATATATATGTGTGTGTGTGTGTGTGTGTGTGTGTGTGAGTGTGTGTGTGTTTATGTATGTATGTATGTATGTATGTGTGTGTATGCATGCATGTATGTATTTATTTATGTATGTATATAGGTGAATGGTTCTCCGTCTATTGTGCAACCTTGGAACCATAATTTCTACACTTTTTGATGGTTTGTCAAGCCTTACCCTTATTTTTTGAAGGTGTTCTCATCCTACACATATTATAGGGTTCATAGATTTTGGAAATAGCGGACTATCAACTATGTCACTTGTCGTTTGTACCAATGGTCAAGTTTGTGAGTCGTTAAGGCTTGGATGTATTCAATTACACAGAGGTATTCGCTACTTTCTCAAATGGTTTGACAAGGCCGACTGCTGATTTGAGAGAAGCACAGAGAGTGTGAATGGGGAGACTACTAGTTTCTTCTTAGGCTTTGAATTCAGTAGATGTAAAGAAGGCCTTTACGATTGCATCATCTTTATACAGTAAAGGCACAATGCCTGTATATAATGCCTCACAGGATGCAAATGTGATCCCTCAAATTCCTTTATCAAATGAGTTTGATGTGGGAGAGTTGAAATGTATGATGGAAGATACCATACCCCATGATGAAAATGTAGATGGAGATTTGAGAGTGGATGTAGAGTGCTCTTATGTTCCACGAGAGGTGTTTTCTTCTTTTTTTTTTTACTACCGATACACCCTTGCTGATAGATGTGGCACATGTTATTAATGCAAGTGTGGATAAAGAAATGCTTGACAAATTCTTTTATTATGTCGACTTTTTGAGGTGCTATTCAATGATAACAATGTTAAGTTGCAATTTCTAGGGCGGAAAATTGTCTTTAGTATTAGGGAAGGTGTGTACAAAATGGTTTGTCCTGAAGTAAACTATGGTTGGATCCTATTTTTATTTGGGTAATTTAGGGAATTATTCAAAAATTTGCCCTACCGGAGTGAGACTTATCCCTACTTGTACTGGTAGTAAAAGATCGGTTCTTGAAGAACAAATATTTGGCAAACAAAGGACTATTCAAGCTACTATGATTTTTGATAATATGGTAGCTCCTAGGTTGTCGATAGTCCAAGGCTTTAGTAACAAAGGCAAAGAAATAATCATGGAGAAACAAATGCATCTTACATCCCCTATTACTTCGATAAAGCTTGATGTTTATAAAAGGAGAGAGGGAGAAGGAATGAGCAAATGCTTTTGGAGAAAGAAGGGAAGAAACAAGGAAGAGAATTGTTGAAATGAGGGATTTACTCCAGTTAGCTATAACCAAGCTTTGCTTCTTGGTAAACGAAGCACATTCCACTCTAGCAATTCAGCTTACCCATAAATGAAGCTAATTTTGCACCTCACAATGATGGCTATATGATAGAGTACTATGAAAATATGGCCATTGTGTTGCAACAATTGGCCCCAGCATTGCCTCATGTCGATTCTCCCCATAATGTTCCACCGGTATCATGAAGCTAACAGCATGGAATATTCAAGGTCTGGGGCAGTATGGAAAGTGGACACATTTGTGGAGATGGATTACTAAACATCCGTTAGACTTAGTGGCTATTCAAGAGCATAAAAATCATGAACATGCTCGAATGCTTCTCTGTACGAAGGATTTTCAATTGCTTTATAATGGCATCAAGAATAAATATTCAGGTTTTCTCTTCATTATCAGACAAGATAAGTCATTTCATGGTCCTCTTTGATGATCCTCAAGGAAAATTTCTTATTCTTTATCTTACATTTCATGGTGTTCCATAAGTTTGAATTAATTTATACGATCCTAAATTATCGATGAAAATAGTTAAGACCTAGAAAATCCACTCCTATGAACTACTTCATGTATGGAGAGATGCTCATATTTTAATGTTTGGATATTCTATATGAGGATGTTGGTGCAGACTACACAACTGCTTCCTCTTTGCATTCTTCGTAGGAAAATGTAATCTGGAGAGAAATTTCAGATTTCCTTAATTGTAAAGATTTGTGGGCCTACATTGGAGGGCATACACTACAAAATACATTTCACTCGAGATCACAAAGAAAAACTATGAGTTGGTTAGATAGATGCTATTATTATCATGCTTAGACTTTAAATGCCACATTCACAATGTGAATTGATGCTATGATGCTTCCTGTGGATCATAACCCCCTATTGATATCTCCTCAAGAGTAAGATTGGAACTCAACAATTCCGGATAAACTTCATAGAATTCCTTTGAGGTTGAATCATTCTTGAATTAAAACATATTTGTTCAAATCTAGGGTTGCTAAATTGATTCCCCAAGTGCTTGCATTAAAGGCTACTGCATGTATAAAATGGGAGTTCCTTGTGGTGTGTATCACTTATTGGTTCCAATGATATTTCTCTTAAATGTAATTTAACATGGAAGCTCAAAAAGCCCCCATCTCAGTGGCATGCCAAATTTCTTTCTATTTTGGATTCCTCCTTCACCTTTAGGATGAAGATTTTCATGTTGAGGATTTCTGTGCGTCATTTCACTTTACGGGCTTTGCTCTCCAAACATGGGTTGTATGGTACTCGATGACTACATTGTACTTCCTATGTTGAGAATATGCATCACCTTTTTGGATATGCTCACATATTCAAAGATGCTAGAGTAATCTATTCTTATTTCCTATTTGGAATGCCCATGAAACTTAATTTTACTTTTTTTGCTATTTACTTCAGGTGATAAAGTCTTGCACTTGGTGAGAATGAGATGTGTTTAATTACTACTTTAGAACCTTTGGATGATAAGAAATAGAAAGGTACTTCAAAATAAGAGCACTGTACCAATTTCTTCATGGTGTTTATGCAAGGCCAAATTGAGAATGGAAATTGATGTTATACCTAATGAGGAAAATTGGCCTTCGCTTTGTTCTTGGGTACCGTTTGACTTCACATTCTTCCTTCCATAGCAAGAGGGGAGGATTTTCATGCAGCATAAAATACTGATGTTCATACTTAATATGGATTGCTCAGCACGTACCATTAAGCATTACACACACATAGAAGATCAAAGAGAAGATGGAAATCTGCAGGAAAGAGGCAAATTTGAGATTCAAGAGTTCTCCTTATTCACAATGGCAAAAAGTCTCTACAAAGAGTCACAAAGTGACTTATATACATGTGCCCTAAATTTGGTCCTTTCACACAAGAGACCGGCACTTTATTACTAAAAAGTGAATTTCCTACTAATTTACAAGGGATATTTTACAACAAGAGGGGATTATGCCACTAGAGGACTCCTCTAGTGCATTTACATGGCTTGAGGGAATTTCCTAAGACTTGAAAAAAATATGCCCATTAATTTCAAAATTTTGGGGCTCTTCTTTTATGCTTCTCTGCTCTGCGACACTCTCCTTCTCTTTGTCTCTGTCATCCCTTGACAGGCTTTACTTCTTGTCCTTATCTTGTTTAAGAGTTCTGAATATACGCATGCATCCTTCCCATGAAATGTCCTGGTTCTGATTGTTCTTTTAATTCCATTCCTCAGGACCTGGCTATTTCACGTTGTTGCCTGATGCGTGCCCCTGCGGGGCTTTGGGCAGAGGGTGGTTCTTTCACTTTATGATCTTCCTTCTGTTAAATGGTAGGGGGGCTTACCTTTAATAGAAGATACAAACATTCATGCATTATGTGATAAATGAAGTAGATCATAAACAGAAAGACATACCAGCAGCAATCTGAGACACCACAAGTTCACGACTACCCATGTGTGTTCTCTTTTATTTAATTGAAGCCATATTTATATACAAGTATGACGTACCTTTTCGGAGGGGGTTCACACCTCCTCATGGAAACCCTTTGGCAAGCCTTCAAATAGACCTTAGTCCATGCATTTTAATAAGAATTTCCAACCACAAGATGATTAAAACAATGCTCATCTAACACTCATCTAACATTGGCACGCACGGTGGACTCGAATCCCACACAGTGCTTACCAATGTCCTAGGTTTGCTAAATGCTTCTACCCTATGAAACATTATCCACCAACCAAAGTGCATGGCCCAAATCCATGGTATGGAAGGTAAAACAATGCCCATACAATTCCGGACAAATTACATATATGAGGGGCAAAGTACAATGCCTGGGAGTATGCCAAGATATACAATCTACTCCTCATATATATAACAAGCCGCCCTCCCTAAAGTATGCTTCTATATGAGAGTGCAAAAGTGGTTGAGTGATCCTTTGTCATCATATA
The DNA here is from genome assembly GCA_020310875.1 of Ceratopteris richardii. Taxonomy (NCBI): domain Eukaryota; kingdom Viridiplantae; phylum Streptophyta; class Polypodiopsida; order Polypodiales; family Pteridaceae; genus Ceratopteris; species Ceratopteris richardii. The sequence continues at coordinate 115,279,084 of CM035433.1, read as the reverse complement.
CAATCTTTATAAAGGGTGAAATACATCATGTATGGATACATTTTGAGGTACAACAAGATCCATCTTATGGGATACCAAATATGTATTTGACTCCAAAAGAGTGAGTCAAGGGGCACATAAAATATTATCCAACTATTCCTTGCTTCAAAAATGCAACCAAACATGTCTTCAAAATGATCCCAAGCATCAATAGTCTCCCCATCAAGTTTCTAAGAGTTAAACTTCATCTCCACATGCTTTTCTTTATGTATATTGATGAAAATCTTCCATGTCAAAACCGTATGGGCAAATCCTACAAAAGTTTCAAACAATATCCTTTCTCCATATGAGAACACGAAGATAACATGCAAATATGGAATGAGAGCTAGCAATGTCAATCATCATCTTATAAGAGATACATGTTCTCAATGCACAATCCCAACCAGAATACTTCACATTCAATGAAACACTACCCAAAGCCAAAATCTCATCACAAGGCTTGGTAGGCACACCAAACTTACACTTATGGGATTCCTTCCAACCATAAGTTAAGTCAACTTCAAAACAAAATGATGGGTTGCATTGATACAATGGTGCAACATACGCATAAACGGAGAGAAATGTGTGAGCATAACTCTCAATCAAGATCATTGCATCATCACTAGCATTTGTGAGTTCATTATGTTTCATATTGATGGCAGAGACATCATGTGTGTTGATCAAAACATGTGAATTATTCATGTTATATTCATCAAAGAGAAGTTCATCTTTTTAATATTGTTTGCATATGGGGAGTTTACTTCATCATCATCATAAGCATGAAAGATAGGTGGAGAAGAGGGATCATAAGCACAAGCATTAGCATGATCACTTGTAACATCATCAAAAAGAGGAGGGTCCATCATAATATCATTATCCATATAAACATGTGTTTTTAATTTATCAACATTGTAAATTATGTGTGTATCATTTGCATGATCTATCAAACCATCATCACCAAAACCTTCATGCATACATGATTCATTAGTAGGAGAAGCAAAGATAGTATGCAAAGGACTAAAACAATCATCATTCACAAGACCAATAGAGGCCACTTCAATTTGGGGTGGAGCATCCTCATTATTAGCTTTATCATTTGTTATGGATGCATTGTCATCATGAAGATGGGGAAATGGCATAAATTCATCACTTGTTTCTCCTTTAATGCATTTGTGTCATTATCAAAAATGGGGGTACCAACACAAAGGGAATTTGGTTGATCATGGCAAGGCGAGGATGCTCTTGTATAACTCAAACATGCATGCATAAAGTCGTTAACTGTGATTAACATGTTGTGCAATATATGAGGATGAGCACAAGTGCGTCGAGAAGAATGATTACTCCAAAGTTTATGTAGAGCCATAACTTTAGTGTGAAAATTTTCAAACTTACCATTCAATGTGATATAAGCATTTTTATCTTTTTGTGGACATAAAGAAAAAAATTCATCTTCATATGCCACAAGATCTCTCTCCAAATCCCCAAGATAAGCATAAGTGCACCAAGAAGGATTTCGGCAAGAAAATGGTACATCATCATCATACCAAGCCATATAATTAGATGCACAAGCATGAAAGAAATGAAAAAAAAATGCACTTCACGCTTACATATACATGTGGGGTGTGAGGGAACAATGTGTTATCCCTTGGTTTTGATGCTCCCAGAAATGTATTCACCACATATTTCATGTGAGCAAACGCAGTGAAACACACCAAGCAAGAGGCAAGTGAACAATAGATATAGAGTACATAATCCAAGCTTTCTCACGCTCTCTCTATCTCTCTCTCTAAGACATGCGGCCCCGCACCATCGTCACATTGTGACCGTGAAACACCAAAAATGCAGCACAATGGTAATCGTGAAGCACCAAGTAATCAATGGAATCCCCCGTACAGTGCGAACGGAATCAACATTCACAGTTTCACATCGGGCTTGAAGGAGAGACTAATAATGGAGTGGCAGTCGTGCTTGGTGGTCAATGCCAATTGAAGACAAATCATCGAATCATTATGGAGCACTGATTAATATACTCATTCATAGGAAGAATGATGAAAACAAGCAGTGCACATTTGAAATGTTTGAGGGCTCATGCTCCAAACGTCAGCAAGGCTAGCAGAGCGGGCAGGCTAAGGTGGAGACGCAGAGAGTATAGGGATTCTATGAATGTTTCCCGATTTTGATAGGGCTTGGAGAGAGGGCCTAAATTTCACGAAGAAGACAAAATTTCATATGGCAGGTAAATTTTTTTTTTTTTTTTGAATCACAACAGAAAGTATAAAATTGATGCTGAGAAAAAAAAAAATTACAACGGCTGCCTCATCTCCCCAAACAGGGAGGGCAAACCAAGATCATCCAAGTATAGTGATTATATAATCACCAAGGAAGGTAATCATGTCCAATCTGGACTTGGAGTACAAAGGGAGGAGCTTAGCTTTCCAAGTATTAAACTGGTTTTTCTTTATGATATCAACGGGACTCAGGGGGACTGATTGAGTACCTTGACAGGCAGTGAGGCAAAGGTTAAAAATTTTTTTCAACCCATATATACAAGAGAAGAAGTGGTCTTTATTATTCGATCTAAAAAGGACATTGTTTCTGTTTTTCCAAATAGACCAGAAGAAATGATTCCTAATAATCTGCCACAGGAGAATGTCAAGGCCACATGATTCATCAATAAGGATTTCCTTACAACTGGGAATTTTTAGACCCTGCAACCGATTGAAAGACCATATGCAGCTCCAAAATCTTGCAGCAGATTTGCACTTTATAAACAGATGCTCCAAATCCTCTTCTTTATCACATGTTTTACAGAGACCAGCATCAATTTTATACTTCCTAGCATGACTTCCCGTCCAAATTCCTTTATGAAGAATTAGCCAATTAAGACAAGATTGCTTGTTGGAGATAGGGAAGGCCCAGCAACACTGAAATCTGTACTTCCACTGTAAATGGGACCATTGCAGATCCCACTTCTTGTTGAGTTTCCCAGAGATTTCTTTTACACTTCTGAAATTCCTTCTGAAGGAGCTTAGCATATCACATGCAATATCATGAAGAGTGATCACTTTCTTCCACAAGTTGTCCTCCAGCTTTTTCTGCAGTTGCTCCTTCTTATCCAGAAGAATCTGTTTACAGAAAACAGACAACCCATCAAAATCAAGAATAACATTGTCATCCAGCACTTCACCTCCATTTATCAAGTCCTGCCAATGGGCAAATCCTTTTTTCCTGCATTTATTCCATCTGATGGGAAAGGACAGATGGTTATTCCTTTCAGACCAGCCCAGCCAAATGGAGTCCTGAACAATGAATGTAAAATTGTTAGCAAACCATAACGGGAGGATGTATTTGGACTTAACTGTCATCCAAGCATTCCAAAAACTACATATCAGTTGGCTACCCTTAGGGACAAATTCAACAAGAGAAGAGACCACATCCCAAAGCGAGCAACCATCCCAGCTTTTGTTATTCTTGACTCTGAATTTATTGACATTTCTTTTAATCAAACAGGCCCAAAAGTCAGATGAAATAGCTCTAGCAATCCACTTGGCAGACATTTGAGTGGCCATCTTAGAGGGACAAATGAGACCAAGGCCCCCTTCACTCTTCTTCATACAACATATATTCCAAGCAACTTTAGGAATTCTAGATCCTCCCCATAAATACTTCCTAGCCAGAGATATGACCTGACCAATCTGTTTTTTGCTCGGCCTCCAACAGGAGAGAAAGTAAGTCAAAGAGGGGAGGATATAATGCTTCAGGGTAAAAGTTCTTTGAGACAAGTTACTATGCATATCATTCCACTTGAAGATTCTAGATCTGAATTTATCAAGAATCCATTGCCATCTCTGCTCATAAGAGACACCAAATCCCATAGGTATACCTAGCAGTCTGAAAATGGAGCCTTTCTTAATAATCTCACAGCCTGCAGTCTCAACACACTGAGGAATCTTATTATCAGTGGAAAAAAAACCAGTTTTCTTATGATTGACCACCGAGCCACTAGCAAGACAAAACGAATTAAGGCAGTTAAGGAAACATTGAGCAGAGGTTTCCCCAGCTTGCATTAACATATTGGTATCATCTGCAAACATCTGCAGACCCAGGGGAGTGGAAGCCTGGGGGATATCTAATCCAATAATCTTTCCTTTGGAGATGCAATCTTTAACCAACCACCCTAAGGCATCACTAGCTATAGAAAAAAGCAAGGGGGCCAAAGGGCATCCTTGCCTTATAGACCTTCACAACCTGAAGGGGTTAGTAAGACAACCATTTACAGTCACTTTAGAATAGGCATTACCAAACAAAATACTGACAAATTTGATGAATTTTCTTCCTAAACCAATATCCTGTAAAGATTGCAGAATGAAATCCCATTCAATCCTGTCATAAGCCTTATCAAAGTCAATTTTAAAGAAGTAAGTATCAACATTGAGCTCATTGTAATAATCAAGACCTTCCCATATAGTGATAATGTTGTCAAGGATAAACCTTCCTTTAATAAATCCTTTTTGCTCAGGGAGAATGATGCTATCCATGAGAGGACCTAGCCTTCTGGCCAAAATAGAAGCAAAGATTTTATACAAAGAAGTCAGACAGGAGATGGGTCTCCAATTATTCAAATCATCTTTGGGACCTTTTTTATGGATAAGTTTGATCACTCCAGTGTTAATAAAAGGGGAAAGGGAACCCCTTCTAGAGGCTTCTTGCCAAATTTTGAGAATAATGGGCACCAACTCTTCCTTAAATTCCTGAAAAAACTCATTGGGCAAACCATCATGACCAGGAGACTTTCCATGCTTCAATTTGTTAATGGATTCTCTAATCTCACCAGCAGAAAGGGGCATGTCAAGGAGGGAGTCCATTCCCTGAGGAACCATTTTTTTCCTACAAAGGGCAATGGCAGCTCTTGCACTCCAGACAGAATCCCCTCTCTTGGGAGGCTGAGAGAATACATTGGCAAAGAACCTGTGAGCAACCTGCAGATTTTCCTTCATACTGGAAACATGCAAACCATCATTGTCTCTAAGCAGGGGAATGAAATCCCTGACTTTTTTCTTTCTCAAAAGCTCAAACATATGCTTATTAGGTTTGTCTATCTTACCTGCCCAGAATTCTCTAGAAGAGGCAAGGGCACCTCTAGCAAGGAGGTAGTCCACTTTCTTGACTTTTTCCTGAAGATCAAACATCTTGACTCTTTTGGAACACACATCAATGCTAGATTGCTCAAGTAATTTCATCTCCTGAATGATCATCATCCTTCTTTTGTATCTTATACTCTTGGCCCTATTTTTATAGTGTTTAATATTATCTTGAATTTCTCTAACAGCACTTTCCCAGGCCACAAAAGGTGGCAGATCAGAGTCAAAATACTTTAACAGAATTTCAGAAATTTTATCCTTCACAACAGGAATCTTAAACAATGAAGAGTCCAGATGAGGCCAGCCAGCCTTGTAATTGTGGCTGTTATTAAACAACTTGACAGTCAAAGGCGAATGATCAGAAAGTAAAAGAGATTGGTCAATAGAGCAACAGAAATTAGACAACTCCCGACTCCTGGCCACATTCATATAGAACCTGTCAAGCCTAGTAGACAAATAGGAGCACTGCCCCCTGTTATTCCAAGTATGCCCTGTATTAGCAGAGAGATCCACTAAATTATGCTTATCTATCAAATTATACCAGCTCTGCTTCTCACTACCAGAGATAACATTTTCATTGTTACCAGTTCTGTCACAACTAGTAGTGACCATATTAAAATCTCCAGTCAGCCAAATGTCTCCTTTGATCCTGGATATCTCATCCCAACAATTGGCTCTCTGAAAAGCATTGTTAGAGGCATAAACACAAACTATGGTGACATTGAGAGGCACTTTACATTTAACCGCAATCCATTGATTAGAAGGACTCGTCTGCACATCTTCAATGAGGTGTCTAATTCCGTTAGCAACACCAATGGCTGCTCCACCTTTGCCCATGTGGTCAGTATACATCCAATGGCAGTTACTAGAGACGGTTCTCAAATTCATCAAAAGAGGGTGACCACCTATCTTAAGCTCCTGTAAGCAAATAAAGTCAGGAACAATAGAAACGTCTTTAAGCCAGTTATTTAAAACTTTACCTCTAATAGGATCGGAAAGCCCTTTTGTATTAATTGAAACCAATTTGATGCAATCCATAATATAAAACAAAAAAAAAGAGAAGAAACTTACTTCTTGAGGTTCTTACCAGGCTTCACAGTGGAGAAAGAGGTCCTTACCGTTTCTTTCCTCTTGGCTTTGCTTTTACCTTTCCCTTTAGGGCTAGGGGACCTGACATTGACCATGTTAACACCTTGCTCAATGGAACCGACATTATCAGCTTGGTTAAAGGTAACCTCATCAGCACAATTAATTTGCTCAACAAACATATCATCACTATCATCTTCTTCAGAGGACACAGAGGCAGGAGTGGTGCTTGAATTGGGTAAATTGTCTTTCTCCTTAGTGTCGATATTAGCACTGACACCCTGAACCTGATTTGTACAAGTATTTTGAGTGCCGTTGATCAAATCCTTGTTCTTTAGTTCCACAGAAGTATCAGCATCCGAGGTATTTGGGGCACTGACCGGCTCATGATCAAGAATCTGAAAAGGGTTAAAAACCCCCTTGATGAGGGGCTCAGTTCTTACAACCAGATTAGGGTTTTTTTTCCTTTTGTTGTAGGAAACTTTTTTGAAGCCCTGGTTTTCTTTATGGTGGGCCGAACTGGAGGGAGTAGGTTCAGAGGGGGACACTTCATCACAGACAGACACTTTTTCTTGCTTTTTAGCCAGCAATGGGCAGTCTCTTATTAGATGTCCCTGTTTAAAACAATTAAAACAGGCATTTGGCAAGTTCCTGTACACAACACTTTGAGTATGCAGCTTGTAGCCCTCTGAGTTTTTTATTATCAGTTCTGTTTTAACAGAATTGGAAATGTCAACCTCTATTAGTAACTGAGGATCCCATTTAGGATTAAACTCTTTCTTAGGTTTCTGACCAAGCACTTTCCCTACCAAAGAACCTAATTTATCAAGCCAAGGGTAATATTCCACCGGAAAGTCAGGAAATTCCACCCAAACTGGCGCTTTGGTCGGCTTATTGTTTCTAGGATTAAACCCAGGATACCACTTATAGAAGGACAGAGGAGTGTTCCCAATGATCCAGTGGCCCTCTGCTAAAACCTTGATAGCATTGTTCACATCTTCAAAGAAGAAGAGAAAAAAATTATTGGGAAGGTATTGAACATGTCTAACAAATAATCCCCTGCTTTCCCAATTAATTTTAATCCAGTTTTTAAGGAAATCCTGAGCAGGGCGCGGTCCGTGACAATGGGCAATCACAACTTTATCCTCAAGGTGTATGTTCCACCTATCAAGCTCAAAACTCTCGATGATGAGAGTACAGTCATCCTTATCAGCCTCATCACAGTCTAAGCTAAGAACTTGATCATTTCCTTCTACCGAAACGGTAGCATTTATCTTATTAACAGCGGTAACCTTACATTTTCCTTTATCTTCCCTAATACCAGACGGAGAGCAGATATTACCTGTCATCTCGTGATCAACGAACATGGAAACAAAGTCGTGTCTCTTACTCTGGAGCATTTCAGCATATGGCAGGTAAATTTTTTTTTATTTTTTTTTTGAATAACAGAAAGTATAAAATTGATGCTAGAAGAAAAATACAAGCAACGTATCAAACTCTCAAGTGAGTCTGATACAATTACAACGAGGCAGCATTAGGGGAAGCCTCATATCAAGAAAAGGTTAACATAATCATCAAGCAGAGTGATCATCTGCATCCTAGGCTTAGAGTACAACTTTAGGAGTTTAGATTTCCAGACATTGTAACGATTGTTCCTAAGAATTACAAAGGGGTTTTTATCTTCCGAATGAGAATCGCAATTGTCGGTGAAGCAAAGAAAGAGAATTTTCTTCAAGCCCACCAAAAAGGAGAAGAAGTAATCCTTCCCCTTCCTATTGAAGATGGCACTGTTCCTGGTCTTCCATATAAACCACAAGGAGTGGATTCTGATGAACTGCCATAAAAGAATGTCCATACCATGAGCTTCACCCAGCAAAATATCTTTACTGTTAGGAGCATTAAGACCTTGGTTCTGACAGAAGAACCTCATACCAAAGCAGAATCTGGAGGAGCTTTTACAATGGACAAACAAGTGATCCAGGTCCTCAACTTTACCACACAGCTTGCAATTTCTAGCATCAATTTTATACTTCCTAGCAAGTTCCCCTGTCCAGATGCCTTTGTGGAGAATGAGCCAGATAAGGCATGATTGCTTGTTGGAGAAGGGAAAAGCCCAAGTGCATTGGAATCTGTACTTCCACTGCAAGGAGGACCATTGGAGATCCCACTTTTTATTGAGTTTCCCTGTTATTTCTCTGATACTTCTGCCACTCTTTTTGTAGGATTTAAGAATATCCTCAGCTACAATTTGAAGGGAGATCTCCTTCCTCCACAAGTGTATTTCCATCTTTTTCTTCAGAATTTCCTTCTGGATTAAGAGGACCTGTTTGCATTGACCAGAGAGCCCATCAATCCCTGAAATGACTGTGTCATTAATAATGTTACCTGCATTTAACAAGTCCTGCCAATGACCAAATCCTTTCCTTCTACATTTATTCCATCTAATGGGAAGAGAAGGGGAGGGAACCGAATTAGTCCAACCAAACCAAATGGAGTCTTGAACTAAGAAGGACAGGTTGTGAGCAAAGTAAATAGGCAAATTATACTTAGCTTTCACGGCCATCCAAGCTTTCCACAAGGAGCAAATAAGCTGACTGCCTTTGGGCACAAATTCAACAGGAGAAGTAATAACATCCCAAAGAGAACAATTGACCCAGCTTTTATTATGTTTAATGTTGAAATTGTTAACATTTCTTTTAATTAAACAAGCCCAGAAGTCATTAGAGGAAATAGATCTGAAAATCCACTTAGCAGCCATTTGGGTGGCCATCCTGGAAGGACAAATGAGCCCAAGCCCCCCTTCAGTTTTTCTCATACAACAAATATCCCAAGCAACTTTGGGAATTTTAGAACCTCCCCACAAAAACTTTCTAGCAAGAGAGATGGCCTGACCAAGCTGCTTTTTACTAGGCTGCCAACAGGAAAGAAAATAGGTAAGGGAAGGGAGGATATAATGCTTTAAAACAAAAGATCTTTGAGAAATACTTTGCTGAACATCAGACCATTTAAAAATTTTAGCTCTAAATTTATCAAGCACCCAATTCCACCTTTGCTCATTGGATATACCAAAGCCCATGGGAATACCCAAAAGCCTAAAAATACTCCCTTTCTTGATGATATCACAACCTGCAGCCAAAACACAAGCTGGAATCTTATTATTAGTGGCAAAAAAACCTGTTTTTTTATGGTTGACCACAGAGCCACTAGCAAGACAGAAAAGGTCAAGACAGTTAAGAAATTGCTTAGCAAACTTTTCTTCAGCAATCATCATCATGTTAGTGTCATCTGCAAACATCTGCAGCCCCAGGGGAGAGTGAGCTTGAGGAATATCAAGACCAGAAATGGTCCCTTGACTGAAGCTATCTTTGACAAGCCAACCCAAAGCATCACTAGAAATAGCAAACAGGAGGGGGGCCAGGGGACACCCTTGTCTAATAGACCTGCATAACTTAAAAGAGTTAGACATATTACCATTAATAGCAACTTTAGAGCAGGCATTACCAAATAAGATACTGACATATCTTATAAACTTTTTGCCAAAACCAATATCATGAAGAGACTGAAGAATGAAATCCCATTCAATCCTGTCATAGGCCTTATCAAAATCAATTTTGAAAAAGTAGGTGTCTATATTAAGCTCTTTATAATACTCAAGACTTTCCCAAATGGTAATAATGTTATCCAAGATAAATCTCCCTTTGATAAAGCCTTTTTGCTCTGGCAGAATTATACTATCCATTAAAGGACTCAGCCTTCTGGCAAGTATGGAGGCAAAAATTTTGTAAAGAGAAGTCAGACAGGAGATGGGTCTCCAATTGTTTAAGTCATCTTTGGGACCCCTTTTATGTAAGAGCTTGATCACCCCTGTGTTGATAAAAGGAGAAAGAGACCCCCTTCTAGAGGCTTCTTGCCAGATCTTGAGAATTATGGGCACCAACAAATCCTTGAACTCCTGAAAAAACTCATAAGGGAGACCATCATGACCAGGGGATTTACCAGGCTTCAATTTGCTAATGGTTTCTCTCACCTCACCCTCAGAGAAGGGCATGTCAAGGAGGGAGTCCATTCCCTGAGGAACCATTTTCTTCCTACAAAGGGCAATGGCAGCTCTTGCACTCCACACATCAGCCCCTCTCTTGGGAGGCAGAGAGAAAACATTGGCAAAGAACCTATGGGCAACCTCCAAGTTATCCTTCATATTAGAAGCTAAGAGACCATTACTGTTTTTGAGCAGAGGGATGAAGTCCCTAGCTTTTTTCTTTCTCATAAGATCAAACATATGTTTATTAGGCTTATCCACTTTGCCTGCCCAGAATTCTCGAGACGTGACAAGGGCACCTCTAGCAAGGAGGTAATCAACTTTCCTCACTTTTTCCTGCAACTCAAGGATTTTCAGCCTTTTGGTATTAACATCAAGCTTAGAGGACTCCAGAAGATCCAACTCCTTCAAAAACATCATTCTTCTCTCATACCTAATATTTTTAGCTTTATTCTTAAAGTTCTTAACAGTAATTTGAATTTCTCTAACAGCCTCTTCCCAAGCCACAAGGGGAGAACAATCTTTATTAAAATGAAAAATCAGAATATCAGAGATTTTCTCCTTCACAATAGGAATTTTAAATAAGGTAGAATCCATGTGAGGCCAACCAGCACGATACGAGGGGTTGTTCAAGAACAGCTTCACAATCAAAGGCGCATGATCAGATAAAACCAAGGACCTATCAATGTCACAATTATAATTCCACAAACTATTGCTCCTACCAGCATGCATGTAAAACCTGTCCAATCTGGCAGACAAAAAATTAACTTGATTTCTGTTGTTCCAGGTATGACCTGTGTTAAGAGAGAGATCCAGCAGGTTGTGCTTATTAATAAGATTAAACCAACAATGCTTCTCACCCCCAGAAATAATATTATCACTGTTACCGATCCTATCACCCAGATTAGTGACCATGTTAAAGTCACCAGTCAGCAGCAAATCATCATTAATTTTAGCAATTTCTTCCCAGCACTTAGCCCTTTGAGAAGCCTGATTAGAAGCATAAACACACACAACAGTACAATTAAAAGGCTTTTTACATTTAACAGCAATCCACTGATTAGTACTACTCTTGTACACTGGTTCATAATGGAAAAGGAGTTTCTGCCAGTGGCATTATTTATGGCCTTAGTAACCTCATTGATGTAGTATTAATGAGCCCCACTAGTAAATGGATTGATGCTAAAATTAAAGGACCTCTTAATTATACTGTGGTGTCTGTTTATGTTGCAAATCAGGCAGTCCAGAGAGCCATGGCAAACAAAATCGTTGGATAGTACTCAACATGAAGTTGCGTGCGCGCACTTCCATCTGAAATTCGTGCTCGGGCTGAACGACGTGCGGAGTGGGGAGTGAATGCCCTAGGGTTTTGGGCCTGCATGTGCCTCCCTTGGGGTTTGGGTTCGTCTATCTATCTTCTCCTCCCCCGCGTCGTGTGGGGAGGCTATTCTATTCTTCTCCTCCCCCTCGGTACGAGGGGGATCTCTGTTCATTCTTCTGTTCGGTGGCTCATTGGCCCCCGTCATGGCACTGTACGAGGCTTTGAGAAATGGACTGCCTGATTCGAGGTGTGAAGATACAGATATGGTGAAAGCAATGTTTAATCCTGTATTCGATGGCTGTGCTAGCTCGTCCGGTCCTTCTGTGGCTACGCAGAAGGTTGACAAAGACTTTGGTGGTCAGAATGGTGGGAATGGCTGTGGCGGTTCTGATGGTCTGATGGGATTCACCTCGATGGAGTGCCAACAGTCGCATGTTCCGTTATCGTATGCTAAAGCGGTCCAGAGGCCACAACAAGACTTCTTCTCTGTCTTTGCTAATCCGGTCAAGCCAGGTAACCAACATCCTCACTCTGTTCCTGCGGATCTCAAAGGAAAAGGTAAATTAGTTGAGCCTATGTTGAGTGAAGGTTTCGTCAATAATAAGGCTCATACGTTAGATCTTGACCCAGAAGATGAGGATAAGGAGGATTGTACTCTGGTTATTGAGAGCTCTGCCCTCACTAACTGGAACAACCACCTTGAAGACAAAGTGGTTATAGCTCACTGTCAGGGGCCTCGGCCTGCTCAGGAAATTCTCAAATCTTGGATGAGGATTAACTGGGAAAGTAAAGGTCTGTTTGCTAAGCATGTTCAGTATCTGCCTAATAATTTTTATCTTTTTTTCTTTGAAGATGTGGAAAATGCTTTGAAAGTTATAGCAGAGGGTCATTGGGTTATTAGAAACACCCCCCTCTCCTTCTATAAATGGTTTCCTGGTTTTAATCCTAGAAGTAGCAAGCCGTCCAAAGTTCCTATTTGGGTGGATTTTCCTGATTTCCCTATAGAATTTTATCCCTGGCTCGAAAAAGTTGGATCGATTATTGGGAAAATAGTTGGTCAGAAACCTAAAAAGGATTTCAATCCCAAATGGGAGCCTCAGATGCTGATTGAGGTTGATATCTCTAAAAAAATTAAGACTGAAGTTGTCATTAAGAATTCTGAGGGCTATAAGCTGCATGTCCAAAAGGTGGTCTATAAAAACCTGCCTAATGCTTGTTTTAACTGTTATAATCAAGGGCATTTAATTAAGGATTGCCCCTTGTTAGCTAAAAAACAAAATGGTGTTGCTGGTCCTGGTGAAGAGTCGCCTGCCTCCTCAGTCCCCATCCTTCCGTCTCAATCCAAAGAAGAGCATGGATTCAAAAAAGTTCCCTTCAAGCAGCGAAAAAAAAAACCCTAATGTAGGGTTACGTTCTGAACCGCTTGTAAAAGGGATTCTTAATCCCTATCAGGTGCTGAACAAATTGCAGGAGTCTGATTCGGATTTAGGGGAAGAGCAGAATAAGAGCAGAAATAATATTGGGGAAGAGCAAAATAAGGTTGAAGGCTCTCCCCTCAGTTCACCACAGGGAACCAATAATCTGAAGCCCTCTGAAGAAGTAAAAGATAGTAAGTGTGATGAAATGTTTATAGAGCAACTTAACAGTTTTGATGAGTTATCTTCTGTTCAGGAGTTCAATGGGGGTTCCAGCAATCAAGACATTTGTATGACAAATGTGTGTTCCCCCAGCCCTAAAGGTAAAGATAAATTTAACTCCAAGAGGAAAGATACTGTGAGGTCCTCTGTATCTGCTGTGAAGCCAGGTAAAAACCTTAAAAAGTAAGTCTTTTTTTCTTTTGTTGGCTTTTTCCATGGATAGTACTAAAATTATTTCTTTCATTGCTAAAGGGCTCTCTGACCCTGTCAGAGGTAAGTTGTTAAATAATTGGATGATTGTTGGTTCTCACTCTTTTTGCTTGCAGGAGATTAAAGTTAGGTGTGACTCCCTCATTATGATTCTGAGAACTGTTTCGAACAACCATCTTTGGGTTTTTTCGGAACATATTGGAAATGGAGGTTCTTACTTTGGCATCTCTGATGGCCTTTGTAACCTCACCTGTGTAGTGTTATGGAGTCTCACTATGCAATGGGCTGCTGTTAATTTTAATGCACCTCATAATAGTTCTAGGGTTTCTATTTATGCAGCAAAGCAGTCAGTCCAGAGAGCTAAAAACTGGGAAGTTCTCCTCAGGTTTCTTGGTGTTATTTTTCTTACAGGAGTTATTAACATGGTCACTTTTAGTAGTGACAGATGTGGTAAAATTGACTTTATTGTCTTTGGGCTTGAAAAAAAGTGTTGGTTTAACTTGGATAGTAATCTTATGCTTGTGGATCCTGTCAGAGGTAAGATGTTCAATAATTGGATGATAGTTGGTTCTCACTCCCCTGACTCTATTTGCTTGCAGGAGATTAAGGATAGGTGTGACTCCCTCATTATGTATCTGAGAACTGTTTCGAACAACCATATGTGGGTTTTTTCGGAGCATAATGGAAATGGAGGTTCTGACATTGGCATTTCTGATGGCCTTTGTAACCTCTCTGGTGTTGTGTTAAGGAGTCCCACTATTCAATGCGTTGCTGTTAAATTTAATGGGCCTCATAATTGTACTATGGTTTCTGTCTATGCAGCAAGGCGGTCAGTTCAGAGAGCTAAAAACTGGGAAGTTCTTCTCAGGTTTCTTGGTTTTATTTTTCTTACAGGAGTTTTTAACATGGTCACTTTCAGTAGTGACAGATTTGCTAAAATTGACTTTATTGTCTCTGGGCTTGAAAAAAAGTGTTGGTTTAACTTGGATAGTAATCTTATGCTTATGGACCTCTCTGCTAACTCTGTGCATACTTGGTTTAATCGTAATAGCTCTATTTTTCTGTCTGCCAGACTTGATAGATTCTTCTTGAGTGCAGTCAGGTGTCTCTCTGTTTGGGATTATTTTTATCTTTCTTTGCATAGGTTTGACCTTTTGCCTGTAATTATAAATTTATTTCATAGTAAGCTTTGCTTTAGGGCAGGCTTGACTCTTTTGGGTTCTTCCCTTCTTTATTTCCATTCTGTTTGTCTTATGGTCATATGTCCGTTGTCTTGTCACCAAATGATAAAGGTTAAAACTAGACCAAAAGTTAGGAATTGGTCAGAAAATCGGTTATTGCAGATAATCCTGGTAAGTTTCTTAAGAAGCAAGTTTTCTTCTCTCTCCTTTGGTCATGGATTGTATTAAGTTTATTTCTCTGAACACTAAAGGGCTCACTGATCCTATCAGGAGCAAGACCATCAACAACTGGATCAAAGATTCCTCTATTTTTCCTGATTTTATTTGTTTGCAGGAGCTGAAGGTGGGAGGTACCACTCTTTTGTCGAATTTAAAAACGGTTTCCAATTCTTACCATTGGGTCCATACGGATCATTGTGGTAAAGGTGGTGCTGCCATTGGGGTGGCTAATGGAGTGAGTCATCTTATTGAGGAGGTTTACAAGAGTAGTTCTAATCAGTGGATTGCTGTCAAGTGTAAAGAGCCTTTTAATTGTACTGTGGTGTGTGTTTATGCTGCTAACCAGGCTTCTCAAAGAGCTAAATGCTGGGAAGAAATTGCTAAACTTAATGATGTTTTACTTCTGACCGGTGACTTTAACATGGTCACTAATATAGGTGATAGGATCGGCAACAATGATAATATTATCTCTGGGGGTGAGAAGCATTGTTGGTTTAATCTGATTAATAAGCACAGCCTGCTTGATCTTTCTCTTAACACAGGTCATACCTGGAACAACAGAAACCAAGGTAATTTCTTGTCTGCCAGATTAGACAGGTTTTACATGCAGGCTGGTAGGAGCAATAACTTGTGGAATTTTAACTGTGACATTGATAGGTCTTTTGTTTTATCTGATCACGCGCCTTTGATTGTGAAGCTGTTCTTGAACAACCCCTCGTATCGTGCTGGCTGGCCTCACATGGATTCTTCCTTGTTTAAAATTCCTATCGTGAAGGAGAAAATTTCTGATATTCTGATTTCTCAT
Organism: Ceratopteris richardii; assembly: GCA_020310875.1. Lineage (NCBI taxonomy): Eukaryota > Viridiplantae > Streptophyta > Polypodiopsida > Polypodiales > Pteridaceae > Ceratopteris > Ceratopteris richardii. Next base: position 115,263,427 of record CM035433.1, on the reverse strand, counting down.
TTTACTAAAGATAGGTCTCCCCTTGTGGCTTGGGAAGAGGCTGTTAAAGAAATCCAAATTACTGTTAAGAACTTTAAGAATAAAGCAAAAAATATTAGGTATGAGAGAAGAATGATGATTTTGAAGGAGATGGATCGTCTTGAGTCCTCTAAGCTTGATGTTAATACCAAAAGGCTGAAAATCCTTGAGTTGCAGGAAAAAGTGAGGAAAGTTGATTACCTCCTTGCTAGAGGTGCCCTTGTCACGTCTCGAGAATTCTGGGCTGGTAATTTGGATAAGCCTAATAAACACATGTTTGATCTTATGAGAAAAAAGAAAGCTAGGGACTTCATCCCTATGCTCAAAGACAGTAATGGTCTTTTAGCTTCTAATATGAAGGATAACTTGGAGGTTGCCCATAGGTTCTTTGCCAATGTTTTCTCTCTTCCTCCCAAGAGAGGGGATGATGTGTGGAGTGCAAGAGCGGCCATTGCCCTTTGTAGGAAGAAAATGGTTCCTCAGGGAATGGACTCCCTCCTTGACATGCCCTTCTCTGAGGGTGAGGTGAGAGAAACCATTAGCAAATTGAAGCCTGGTAAATCCCCTGGTATTGATGGTCTTCCTTATGAATTTTTTCAGGAGTTCAAGGAGTTATTGGTGCCCATAATTCTCAAGATCTGGCAAGAAGCCTCTAGAAGGGGGTCTCTTTCTCCTTTTATTAACACAGGGGTGATTAAGCTCTTACATAAAAGGGGTCCCAAAGATGACTTAAATAATTGGAGACCCATCTCCTGTCTGACTTCTCTTTACAAAATTTTTGCTTCCATCCTAGCCAGAAGGCTCAGTCCTTTAATGGATAGTATAATTCTGCCAGAGCAAAAAGGCTTTATCAAAGGGAGATTTATTCTGGATAGCATTATTACCATTTGGGAGAGTCTTGAGTATTATCAAGAGCTCAATATAGACACGTACTTTTTCAAAATTGATTTTGATAAGGCCTATGACAGGATTGAATGGGATTTCATTCTTCAGTCTCTTCATGATATTGGTTTTGGCAAAAAGTTTATAAGATATGTCAGTATCTTGTTTGGTAATGCCTGCTCAAAAGTTGCTATTAATGGAAATTTGTCTGACTCTTTTAAGTTATGCAGGTCTATTAGACAAGGGTGTCCCCTGGCCCCTCTTCTGTTTGCCATTTCTAGTGATGCGTTGGGTTGGCTGGTCAAGGATAGCTTCTGTCAAGGGACCATCTCTGGTCTTGATATTCCTCAAGCTCATTCTCCCCTGGGGCTGCAGATGTTTGCAGATGACACTAACATGATGATGATTGCTGAAGAAAATTCGGCTAAGCAATTTCTTAACTGTCTTGACCTTTTCTGTATTGCTAGTGGTTCTGTGGTTAACCATCAAAAAACTAGTTTTTTTGCCACGGATAATAAGATTCCGGCTTGTGTTTTAGCTGCAGGGTGTGATATCATCAAGAAAGGCAGCATTTTTAGGCTGCTGGGTATTCCCATGGGCTTTGGTATAACCAATGAACAAAGGTGGAATTGGGTGCTTGATAGATTTAGAGCTAAAATTTTTAAATGGTCTGATGTGCAGCAAAGTATCTCTCAAAGATCTTTCGTTTTAAAGCATTATATCCTCCCTTCCCTTACCTATTTTTTGTCTTGTTGGCCGCCTAGTAAAAAGCAGCTTGGTCAGGCCATCTCTCTTGCTAGGAATTTTCTGTGGGGTGGTTCTAAAATTCCCAAAGTTGCCTGGGATACTTGTTGTATGAGAAAAACTGAGGGGGGGCTTGGGCTCATTTGTCCTTCCAGAATGGCCACCCAAATGGCTGCTAAGTGGATTTTCAGATCTATTTCCTCTAATGACTTCTGGGCTTGTTTAATTAAAAGAAATGTTAGCAAATTCAACATTAAACATAATAAAAGCTGGATCAATTGTTCTCTTTGGGATGTTATTACGTCTCCTGTTGAATTTGTGCCTAAAGGCAGTCAGCTTATTTGTTCCTTGTGGAAAGCTTGGATGGTTGTGAAGGCTAAGTATAATTTGCCTGTTTACTTTGCTCACAATCTTACCTTCTTAGTTCAAGACTCCATCTGGTTTGGTTGGTTTAATTCGTTTCCCTCCCTTTCTCTCCCCATTAGATGGAATAAATGCAGGAGGAAGGGATTTGGGCATTGGCAGGACTTGTTAAATGCAGGTAACATTATTGATGATACTGTCATTTCAGGATTTGATGGGCTCTCTGGGCAATGCAAACAGGTCCTCTCTTTGCAGAAGGAAATTCTGAAGAAAAAGCTAGAAATGCAATTTTGGAGGAAGGAGATCTCCCTTCAAATTGTAGCTGAGGATATTCTTAATGCCTACAAAAAGAGTGGCAGAAGTATCAAGGAAATAACAAGCAAACTCAATAAGAAGTGGGATCTCCAATGGTCCCCCTTGCAGTGGAAATACAGATTCCAATGCACTTGGGCTTTTCCCTTCTCCAACAAGCAGTCTTGCCTTAACTGGCTCATTCTCCATAAAGGCATATGGACAGGGGAGCTTGCTAGGAAGTATAAAATTGATGCTGGAAATTGTAAACTCTGTGGTAAAGATGAGGACCTTTATCACTTGTTTGTCCACTGTAAAAGCTCCTCCAGGTTCTGGTTTGGTATGAGGTTCTTCTGTCAGAACAAAGGTCTTAATGCTCCTAACAGCAAAGACATTTTGCTGGGGGAAGCTCGTGGTATGGATATTCTTCTGTGGCAGCTCATCAGAATCCACTCCTTGTGGTTTATTTGGAAGAACAGGAACAGTGCCATCTTCAATAGGAAGGGGAAGGACTACTTCTTCTCCTTTTTGGTGGGTTTGAAGAAAATTCTCAATTTTTGCTCCACCGACAGTTGTGATTCTCACTCGGAAGATAAAAATCCCTTTCTAATTCTTAGGAAGTATCGTTACAATACTTGGAAATCTAAACTCCTAAAGTTGTACTCCAAGCCTAGGTTTCAGATGATCACGTTTCTTGAAGACTATGTTAACCTTTTCCTGATATGAGGCAACGCACAATGCTTCCTCGTTGTAGTTGTACCTGACTCACCTGAGAGTTTGGTACGCTGCTTGTATTTTTGTTTTTAGCATCAATTTTATACTTTCTGTTCTTCAAAAAAAAAAAAAAAAAAAAAAAAAAAAAGAAATTCTTATGTTTCTAGGCAGGTTTCACTCTATGTGGATTTATTCGTTTACCATTAATCATTCTTTGCAAATGTCTGACCATTCGCCAAGGATATGGTCAGGAATTAGGTTTCAGCAGTTAAACCTGGCAGGTAAATTTTTGCTTCTACCTTTCATAAGAGACAGGTGTCTGGTGCAGTGGTGCAGACGTGGAAACCTCAAAATGAGCGCATCATCGTCGGACTGAGGGAATACTGGAACACCGAACGCGGCACTGTAGGGACGCAGAAAACACGGGAACCAAGGGAGTAGAGCGTGGACCTCAGCGAACCAGAATCAACCAATGATTATCGGACTTAGAGATGACCTGACACCGAAACCACCGGACACCAACTTAACGACACATCGCCTGACGGACCACGGTGCCTCCAGGAGAGCCGAATTCATCGGGCAAGGCCGATCCTGCAGCGTCGTGGATAGAAGCGCCTTCGTTTTTTTGAGGGCCTATTAGTTTTGACATCACGTGGGGAGTTTGCTCGCCCTAATTGATGCTAGCAGCGTCAAAGAGCGGGCTGTGGGCGCCTGGCAACTTGCAAGTGGGATAGCCGAAAGGCATTGCCGCATGGGCATGAGAGCGTGGCGGATGGATAGGCGTCCACGGTCCGAGTGAAAAAACGGGCAGGCTATTTCTAAGTATTTCTGTTTTTCTCCTATTTCTAAGTATTCAACTAACCTTAACTTTTTTCTTCAGGAATCTCCCTGGTTAGGTTGGATTGCTTTATGGAATAACAAAGAGATCGAGATTAGAGAACACAAGTGTTTTAAACTTGGTGTCAGAAACTGGGCCTGGTTTTTTAACTCAGGTGAGTTGGTATCTGATGAATATATTCTGTCTCTAACTCACTTTTCTCCTGGTTGTCTGCAGATCCTGCTGGAAAGGAAGTATCTCCTGAAGAAGAAAATTCAAGAGTGCAGGATTTTCAACCTTCATCCCACTGAAGTAACCAAAGATATTTGGACTTGTTTCAAACACAACAAAGGCTCTGTTCTCAGTATTGCTAACAAGTTAAACTCCAGATGGGGGTGTAAATGGTCTGCCAATCAATGGAGATACAGGTTCAAAGTTATTTGGGCTTTTCCCTATAATATCAAGCATTCCTACTTGGAATGGCTGATTATTCACAATGGGCTGTGGACTGGCATCAGGGCTAAGAGAGTAAATACTAATAGTAGTATCTGTGCTCTGTGCAGCAGGGAAGAGGATTTAACCCATCTCTTTTGTAATTGCTGGCATGCTAAACAGTTCTGGAAACTGTTGGATCCTATTCTGGCCTTCAAAAAACTTCCCCAACTTGGTTTTGAGGAGATCATTCTCGGTTGTTGTAAAAAATTAGATTTAGCTCTTTGGCACTTATGGAGGGGCCACATTCTTTGGCACATTTGGATTAGTAGGAACCAAGCCCTCTTTAAAAGTGGCAAAAAGAACTATATGTTCTCCCTTAGAAAAGCTTTGTATCTCTCTGGTATGCAGAGTCTTTTGTCTATCAAACAGGGCCCTCAGGACCAAAGTGTTATTATCAAGTCCCTTTCTCCCTGTAAATGGAGAGATGCCCTTCTGGACTGTTACTCCAGTGATAGATTCATCATGGTCCTTAACTTGTAACCTCTGCCTTATGGGATCACTGCTTCCCTGTGCACTTTGTACTTTTATTACTTAATTTACTCTCTTTTCCTGTTGTCTCAAAAAAAAAAAAAAAGAAAAAACGGGCAGGCTTGATCTCTACCACTGCTGAATGCCAAGGTGAAGCGTGGGGCCGAAAGGCACAGAGGCTCAGAGCGCAATCATTGCATGGGACGGTGCCATCAAGGGATGTGGGGACGTGAAAATATGGGCCTGCTAGTGTTAAATGGTAGGGGGGCTTACCTTTAACAGAAGATACAGACATTCATGCATTATGTGACAAATGAAGTAGATCATAAACAATCAGAGACACCACGAGTTCACGGCTACCCAACATGCGTGTTCTCTTTTATTTAATTGAAGCCATATTTATATACAAGTATGACGTACCTTTTCGGAGGGGGTTCACACCTCCTCATGGAAACCCTTTGGCAAGCCTTCAAATAGACCTTAGTCCATGCATTTTAATAAGAATTTCCAACCACAAGATGATTAAAACAATGCTCATCTAACACTTCTTTATTGAGCCGTTCTTAAATTTGATCTTCTTCTTCTTCTCTTCTTGCTTGATTCCCCTTCCACACGTCCCTTCTCCTGAACTCTGTCGTCCCCAACAGGCTTTTTGTGGCGACGTGAATAGGTCTGTATGGCTGTCTGCTCTCTTTGATTCAGCAAATTAGTGTGACATATCATAAATTCTTTCCACTGTTGTGACTTGACGCCATCCTCTGGTGCTTGTCAATGATCCGCAAAAAAACTTGTTTCTTATGCTACCAATCGTGCATTTAGGTTTGAAGTCATCTTGAAAAAAAATTCCGAATCTATTTCGAAGAAGCCGGTGAAAAATACTTCTTCGAAAGCCTGCATGTATGTTGACGGCAAAAACATAAGTCTTGAATAATACGCCATCAGGGTTAAACGGCTCGGAATAGTGGAGAGATAAAAAACGAGCGCTTCAGATCCTTGTGTAATGCCAATGAAGTTCAAAAATGTATATTTTGCATGCTGGAAGACTTTAATTCCAGTTAATAGCATGCTGAAAATCTTATTGGTCATTTTAACTGCTTAGTCTGGGACAGTCGCATATCGTGCGATCCAAAATTCCATTGTTTTTACCATATATTCTTCCGTTGGTAGGTAGCTATGTGGTGGACTAGGTAATAACGGATAATTCAACCATTGATTATTGATGCTCCCCTGGCGCTGTCCTTCCCAAAATTGCAATCAGGAGCATCTGCGGGGTACTGGACAAAATGCTGGATTGACCTGAAGCGCGTATGGTGATGCTTCCCACTGTACCCGCAGTGTGGGATTCTTTTCCAAAATTTTGCGTCTCCATTTGGGATCCGCCTTCTCGAACTCTTCTTGAGTATATTTGAACGTATCTTGGCTGAGCTGGAGGTTGTGGTCCGGATTCTTATTCGTTGTAGTCTTTATATATTGTCGCGCTTGTTCTTTAAGTAGTCCATATGGTACATTGAAAGGCTTCAAAATTTGATCCAAATTTTTGCTTTCGATTTGGGCCTCCTTCATTACTTGGATTATCTAGTCTTCGAATTCAGCAATAAGCTGGGACACCAGTAGTGTCCTTTCCGGTCGGCTCAGTTCTGCAATGTCCCGAGTATTATGTTCAATTTGGACCTCTAGTTCCTCCCTTAGTGGCGAATGATATAAGGGGGAAGATAGAGGACGTACCTCAGTCTCCTCAGTAGCCTCTACGGATTTTGGAACTACTGGTGTCCCCTCAATTTCCTTGTGTGCTAGTTGATCATGTAGTTGCTTTATCATTTCCTTCTTTTGCTTAATTTCTTCCTGTGCCTGCAAAATTGTTTCCTTATTCTTCTGTATTTCCTCTGCCACTATTGCGAGTTGATCTGTGTCTTCTTTACAATGCAGTAGGTATCTATTCTCAGCTTTTTTCCATTTTGCCCTAAGAGCCACGGTGTCTTCCATGTACCTCTTTTCCCATTCAGCAATGGTGGTCTGTTCCTGCTTGATCTGTTCTTCATGCTTAGCTATCTTTTCTTCTAATTCTTTGATATCCTTTTCTGCTCTTCCTTGAATTTCAACGGGCTGATCACTTAGAAGAGTTGTCATGAGCTCCTTGTTTCAGTTCCTTAGGTTTTCTGCCTCTTCCATATATACCTTTATTTGTGATTCTAGTACTTTACTGCGGGCATGCATTCGTGCCTTCTCAGCCTCGCTAGCTTCATATTTCTTCGTTAATTCCTGGAGTTGTTCTTTTAATTTTGTGTTTTCTGTCTCTAAATGGTTGCACTGCTTTTTGGTTTCTTGGACTTCCTTTTCTTTATGTAGTATTTGTTCTTTTGCTAATTTTAATTCTGTCGAAAGATTCTTACCTTTTTCTTGAAGCTCATGCTTGTCCTGCATCGCTTGATCGTAGTCTTCATCAGCCTCAAGCATTAGTTGTTGTGTATCCATTGCGTATCTGATCATGCCTTGCACTACGGGCTTGAGTTGAGCGATGTCGACATTCAACCATGTCCTCGGTATGCTTGGAGCTTCTCTGGTTTGCACATCTTTTCCTTGCTCTACATGGATGGTTTCATCACAGGGGTTGTCTAATTTGTAATTGTATTTTTGGTTCTTTTTCTTCTTCATCCAAATCAATAATTTTTGTGGCACTCCCTTGAAAGGTGACGTCCATGGGGGAGGGTTCTGCCACGACCCTTATTGGTGTGAAGGATTCTTCTTCTTCTACTGTCGCTCCTTGAGGCTCTTTCTTTGGTATCTTGATTGACACCTCGCGTGTAGGTGTTGCCTCCTTGATAAGAATTGTGGAAGTCTCATTGATTTTGAGGACATGTGGCCCTTGTTGGTTTGCTTCCTTGCTAGCGGTGTCTTGAGTGGGGTGGACGGAGTGTCATTTACCTTTGTTCCTTCGTCTGCTTCCTCGTAGTTAACTGCATTCAACTCCTCCCATTGCCCCTCATCCTTTGATTCGCTTTGAATATCCACATTCAACAATGAAGTATCGGGTTCTTCTTGTTCTTCCGAAGACGAGCTTGAGTTATCTAACCCTAATTCTGTGTAGCGGTGTACTTTTGTGCGCTTCTTTTTGGCCTCTATCTCTTGTAGGGCCTGCTGATAATGGTGCCCTTGCACTGGTAGATTGACTTGCCCTTATGTATATTGATGGGTATCCTCAAGGGCTTGAGTTAAATCTTTCTCTGTAATCGGCCTTTGTTCTTCAATTCTTGTCTTTGGAAGTACTGCATTCTTTTCGTGGCTGGAACTTCCTCTTCCACTTGCTTTACTTCCCTTAATCTCTTTGTTCCTCTCATTCTGGGTTGAGAGCTAGTTTCGGCCTCTTCCATAATCTTGACTCCCCTTTTCTTTTTAGGAATTGTGGCGACTTTGGCATATTTAGCTATGGCAGTGAAAGGTGGCATTTCCTGCAGGTGCTCTCTAATGCCTAAAGCATGGTAAATCAATATTGTTAGTGCAACACTTCCATTGAGGAACTTCTTATTATTCCATTGCTTCTTTGCTTCGAATAGTCTTTCCTGTATGTAAGGAGTCAGATTAATTTGATTTCCAATCTGTTTGATCGCATGTGAGAGCAGTTGAACAATGATCTTTTGCAGAGCCATGTATCGATGCATATTTGGGAAGCAGAAGTGCTGGTGGATAAGTCAAACTTCTTCTTCTATGTCGGCTCTGTTAATGTCGGTGAACGTTTTGGTTTTTGCCCCTCGATTCTCTTCTTTCACTACCGTGGTTCCATCTTTTTCCCATCCAAAAGCTTCCTTAATCAAGTCATGTGTAAACTGGATGACTACACATTCACCTACTTTATCCATCACTCTAGCCTCAGGCACCAATGGCTCATGCAATGCTGGCTGTAATGTGTTCATGACCTGTGTGCACCTTTGAAAGTCGGGCTTATAGATTGGCCATTCAAAATATTTATGAATGCATGCTTTCTTCATGATGTCAATTGTAGATGGGAGTTCATGCAAAACTCTGAAGTCTTGGGACATGATCGAAAATTGATGATCTGTATCCATGATTTTTATAGTTGCCAGGAAGAGATACTCCCCAGCAGGTTGATCTTCTTGAAACCAGTGTCCCTTTGCCTTGGTGATACTCTGGAGAGGAAATTCCAATACTTCCTCTTGTACTGTTGCTTCAGAATCTTCAGAAGCCATCTGCACTTTTAAGGAAAAGCGCATTAGCTTCAATGGAAAGTATAGCAACTGTGTAGTGCATTGCAGTGATTTGTTGTTGTTCCATCACTCCGTTTCCCATGGTTCTATAAGTGAGATCTCTTACCACATCTTTTTATTTCTTTTCCTCAAAGAAAACAAGCATTAGTATAGTCGAAGCATTATTTATGTACATAGTATGTCCATTCCTAAGAGAGTGGAAGCTATGCCCTAATTCTCATTGGAGACTGTGCACCACTACTTTTATCATGTAAATCATGTGCTGAATGCTTGGCCTTGTAATGTGGCTCTATTATGCATACTTTAGGTGCATCAGATACTTTATGAGTGCAATTGGAATCTCCGTTGTTCCGATGGTCCACTCCTTGCAGTCGCTTGGGTTTCCAAATCCCTCTCGTTGTCGCTTTGATATGTTGTGGCAATTTTTTGATTCCTCGGGCTTCATGTGTTCTCTTGGTTTCCTCTAGTGTCCTCGTATTAGAGGCTCTACTCTTCATTTGTCTAGGACGAGTCTGTGTTTGCTTTGTCATTCGAATGTTTTGAAGTAAGGTATTCTTCTAATTGCGTATTTCTTGCTTGGCTGCTTGTTTAACCTTCTTGGGAATCCATATCTGCTGTCGTGCTTTCTGAGCTTCAACCAAAGGGTTAGGGAGCCATACTTGCAAGAGTATTTTTGTTTCATATTTTTGTGATGTTGACTTGTTATTTCCCTTTTTCTCCTTATGAGTTGGTGATGACGTTTCCGATTTCTCTACTTGATCTTTGCGTACCCATTTGAATTTGTTCTCCCCTTGATGCGAGTATCTGAATGTTGTCTTCCCCAGTGGTAATCCTTCGGTCGTATGAGAGACTTTAATAGAGTTGGTTTCCTTATTGTCTGGCCGTTCATCAACTGAATAGGATGATTTCATCGCTTCTCTGGACACATTAGGGTTTGAGCTTTCTGCATCTCCTAGACTGGTTTCTGAAGTATTGGGGCTGGAAGCATGTTCCACTAGCTCTTTTTTGCATTCTTTCGCACTCTCGATGGTTGTTGGTTGTGGTAAAGGCTTCTCTCCTAATAGACTAAAAACTTCCTTGTGCCCTATCTTAGCTGAAATATAGCCTTGAGCTAGGTTGATGCTTACTTCATTCTCAATGATCCAATCCTGTCCTAGGATCAACTCTTCTATTAAATCTTCATCTCTGCACACTAAGACTCGTTGTTCCATGGAAGAATTTCCTAGGTGTAGGGATACGTTAGTTACTCCCATGCATTCTATGATTTGACCTCCAATTCCTATCATTTGGGCTTTTGTGGGACTCATAATCATTTGAAGATCTTTTATGACCGTATTACGTATGCAACTAAGTCCTGCTCCTAAGTCTATTAAGGAATTTATCAATGTGTACTCTGTCTTGCCAATTCCTAGGTTTAAATAAGGTTGTGACATGTAGGAATTTGTCGTGTTAGATTTATGGATCTGGTAATTAGCCATAGGGATAGGCTCTTCTCCTTGGAGATACCATTCATCCCTTTGCCTAATCCATTCTTTCCTTTTCTTGATGTGTTCTAGCGCTTCTTGTCGAGCTTCCTCTCTAATCCGTTCCTCCTCTTTCTTCCTATTTTGAGCACCTACTAAACGTGCTAACATTTGATCCGTCAATGGCTCCATGAACCGTTTAACTCTGCATCCACTTATGTAGTTAGGAAGAAGGTCTTTATCTAAAGTGGCTAGATTAACTGCTCCACTAGTAGAGATCCTATTGATGATCAGAGGTCCATATCAACGTTTTTGTAACTTCTTGGCATGTTGTTTTAAGGTGAAAACCAGGACTAAGTCTCCTTCTTTAAGTCCTTTGTCTTTTATATGTGCATCATAATATGCCTTTTGTCTTCTCTTGGCTGCATAGATTCTTGCTACCGCTTGTAACCTAGTTTCATGTAACTTCTCGATTTGGTCTAGTTGTTGGGACAATTCATGTCCGTTCCACTCATACTATTGGGCTACTCTCAAAGTTGGGATTAAAAAATTGATTGGCAAAATTGCATTCTGCCCGTACACTAAATTGAATGGGGTAGTTCCAATAGCAGTCTTGTATGCTACTCAGAAGGCCCAAATTGCATGGTGCAATTGTTTGTCCCAATCAGACCTCCCATTATTGACAATCTTTGTCAATACTGTGCATAATACCTTATTTGAACTTTCCACTTGACCATTGGCTTGGGGATGGTATGGGGCTGATTTTTTGTGGATCACTAAAAATTCATTCATTGGGGATTCTATTACTTCGTTAAGGAAGTGCGTTCCTCGATCACTCACAATCTCAATTGGTAATTCGAAACGAGTGAATATATTCTCAAAAAGGAACTTAGCAGTGGTTTGAGCATCGTTCTTTCTAGTAGCCTTTGCCTCTACCCATTTTGTCAAGTAATTAGTGGCTACTATGATGTACTCAGCATGCGATCCTTTGGCCGGTGGATTAATGGGTCCTATGAAGTCAATACCCCATTTAGAGAATTCTCTCGCACACACCATAGGTCTCAATGACATGTCATCTCTCGGAATTGGGTATTTAGCCCTTTGGCATGTTTCACAACTTCGCACATATGTTTCAGCATCCATATGTAAAGTTGGCCACCACAAGCCTGTGAAGAGAATCAATTTTGTTGTTCTCTCGGCTGCAAAATGACCTCCTGGTGCACCTGTGTGTGCCATCTCTAATATGGGTAAATACTCTCCTTCATGAAGACATAATCATAATTGGGTGTCTTTTCCTCTTCTAAACAAGTTTCTTCCTATGAGAACATAATCCTTGCTCATCTCCTTTAGGGATCGTCTTCTAGCCAAGCTAACTCCTTCCTCATGTTCTCCTATCTTTAGGAATTTCACTAATGTTTTACTCCAATTGGGTGCTATCGTTGAGAAAGGTATGGACGTATGATCCTCTGGGATTGTCTCTTGGCATTCTGCACAATTACTTACATAGTCATGGACATCCTTGGGCATGTTCGGCCAGTATACTCCTAATCTTTTTAATTCCCTGATGGTTCCATGAGTCCCTTGCTGTGTTCTCCATTTGTTCACATGTGCTTGTTCAATTAGCTTCGTTTGTTCGTCCTCCTCGACACATCTTAGCAAAACTCCATTGGGTTCCTTATAGTACACACTTCCCGCAATAATATGCAAGTTTCTTGATTGGAGAATTTCCTTTTTGCTATCCTTATTGATTGAATGTTGTGGGCCATGGGTGAGTATAGGAATTAATTTCTCTGCCCACTTTGGACAAACTTCCAGATTAAACAAATAAGTGTTTGGCAGATCATCGGGTACTCCACTTGGTGGTTCTCCGTGTGTTAACCTTGAAAGGTGATCTGCTCTTACATGGGTATTTCCTTTTTTTACTATCGCTTCAAAGTCGAACTCCATTAATAGTAGGAACCATCTTACCAGTCTTCCCGTGTTACAGGGCTTATTGACTAGGTACAATAAGGCCTGATGGTCTATGAAGAACTTGAATTTGTTGGCTAAGAGATAGTGTCTAAATTTCTTCACTGCATAGACCATTCCTAATCCTTCTCACTCGGTAGTGGTATAATTCCGTTCAGCTTGATTTAGTTGTCTGCTTGCATAGGCAATTGGATGATCTAATTTTCCTTCATCGACTGGTTGGGCTAAGATACATCCTATTGCGTAATTAGAAGCATCAACATGAATATGAAAAGTCTTGTTCCAATTTGGCGTTTTCAGAATTGGAGTCGTGCTAAGCCTCTTCTTTAACTCATTGAATGCCCTCTCACATTCCTCTGTCCAAGTGAATTGAGTTAATAGCCCATACAGAGGTTTGGCTATTATGGCATACATGTGGATAAAGCGACGGTAATATCCACAATGTCCCATAAATGCTTGCACCTCTTTCGCATTCTTTGGTCTACGAAGCTCTAATATGACCTTAATCTTGTCCTCATCCATGGATATTCCATTCCTAGAGACTATGTGTCTTAGGATCTTTCATTATCTTACCATGAAGACACACTTCTCTGGGTTTAAACAGACTCTATACTGTCTACATTTATTAAATATCTTCCTCAACTCAGGAATATGATCGTGTCTTTGATTGGAGTATGTACATAGGTCATCTACATATACTTCCATGCTCTTTTTCAGGAATTCCTTGAAAACATGACACATCAATCATTGGAAAGTAGCTGGTGCATTCGTGAGTCTAAAAGGCATCACTCGGAAAGCATAGACTCCCCATTCGTTCGCGAATGTGGTCTTATGTTGATCCTCAGTAGCAATAGCTTCTTGATTGTATCCTGAGAATCCATCTAAGAAGCTATAGACTTCTTTTCCTACGACCCTTTCCAACAGATGGTCAGTGATGGGTAGTGGGTAACTGTCACGTATGGTGGCTGCGTTCACTTTTTTCAAGTTAATGCACACTCTCAGTTTTCCGTTCTTCTTAGGCACAACTACTAGTGGCGATACCCACTCGGTATGTTCTATCTCATATATGAATCCTGCCGCTAGTAATTTGTCTATTTCTTCCTTAATTTTAGCAGCATAGATCTCATTGTACGTATAAGGGCATTGTTTTGATGGTTTCGCATCTGTTGTCATTGGTATCCTATGAGAACAAATCGAGGGTTCCACACCCTTGAGGTCCTTATGTGTCCATGCGAATACGTCTCGATATTCTCGGATCAGTTGTATGAGTTCTTCTTCCTCTTCTATTGATACATCTTTGCCTATGTATGTGCATCTTTCGTCTCTGTCCTCCACTGTTACTATAATTTTTTTTGTTTGTTCTTTGTTGTTGTATGCTTCTCCGTCTCGAGCCTCTCGTTTAGGTATTTGAATAGCTATCTTTCTCTTTTCTACTTCCTATCTTTTAAAATGTGCAGGAACTTCAAACGGATATGGGTTTGGTCCAATTTTACTCATTTCTACTTCTTGTTCTAGTACTCTCGGAGCGGCTTCTATTGCCAAGATCTTTGTCAGTTACTGTCTCTCTTTGGTTCAAATGGTGTCTAGATAGCTTTCTTCGGAATCAAATTCTGGTTCCATTTCTATACTCTCATATTCCTCTTTCCATTCTTTTTCTAAGATTTCCCCTTCTTCTACTTCTTGAAGGACAACCATATAAAGATTTACATCATAGCCTTCCTCATCTATGCACTCGTTCATTGTCAAGACTTCCTCATTTACACATACATCTAAGGTTGCTAGGATTTCCATCCATCCATGCGGTTCAAAGGTTTCCTCAGGAAAGGTTTGAGGCATGTACCTTGGGTCCTCTACAGATCCGTAGTTGGGATGTCCTATTGGCCATGCCTGTCTTTTACTGTCCTCTTTCTTGGCTTCTTTGCGCATCCATAACTGGGCGTCCTCGTGCATCCATGATTGGTCACTTGATCCAGCACTATGAATAGATAGGTCATCTTCCTCCTTGTGTATGGGATTCCATTATAGTGGAGGGACATCTCGATATGCAAATGTATGCAAGTTTATCTTGGTTGTATTTCCTTGATGTTGTAGGTACAACGAATCTCTTCCCCAGTCTTGTACTACCCGCATTTGTCTCAAAAGGGTCGTCCTAATATCATCTCGTAATTATTAGCCTTTTCAAACTTACAAATTGCTAGTGTGTGTTCAAATTCAACTCCACAGGTAGTCAATTTGATTCTTTCCAGTATTCCTAAGGGTTTCTCCGCATGACCGTCTGCTAATTGGAGCTTCATGTGTGTGGGTCGTAAGGCAGGCTTTCCCCATTTCTCCCAAATTTCCTTGGTGGCGATTCCTACCCCAGCTCCTGTGTCTAGTATAGCCTTGGTCATGTACCCATTGTAAGTGATAGGTAGACATGTATTACCTTCGTCTCCTTCACTAAATTCTCCCACTTTATCAACTAGGATTTTTATTTTAGAAGTGTCTTCTTTTCCCTTTCCTTCATTTTCTTCCTTCTCTTGCCCTAATCCCAATTGACTCGCTAATTGCCTCCATAATTGTGGTTTCACCTGAAGTAATTCTTCCACGGTTAATTTGCATTGTAATTTTGTCTTATGAAGTTCTGTAAAATTGTGTGAACTCTTCTTTGAGTTTCCTATTCCTTTTCCATGTGTTGTGGGTGCTCGTATTATCATAGATTCCTTTTCGTATTCTCCCATGTAATTAGGCTTCTTTGCACATCCATAACTGGGCGTCCTCGTGCATCCATGATTGGTCACTTGATCCAGCACTATGAATAGATAGGTCGTCTTCCTCCTTGTGTATGGGATTCCATTGTAGTGGAGGGACATATCGATATGCAAATGTATGCAAGTTTATCTTGGTTGTATTTCCTTGATGTTGTAGGTACAACGAATCTCTTCCCCGGTCTTGTACTACCCGCATTTGTCTCATAAAGGGTCGTCCTAATATCATCTCGTAATTATTAGCCTTTTCAACTTTACAAATTTCTAGTGTGTGTTCAAATTCAACTCCACAGGTAGTCAATTTGATTCTTTCCAGTATTCATAAGGGTTTCTCCGCATGACCGTCTGCTAATTGGAGCTTCATGTGTGTGGGTCGTAAGGCAGGCTTTCCCCATTTCTTCCAAATTTCCTTGGTGGCGATTCCTACCCCAGCTCCTGTGTCTAGTATAGCCTTGGTCATGTACCCATTGTAAGTGACAGGTAGACATGTATTACCTTCATCTCCTTCACTAATTCTCCCACTTTATCAACTAGGATTTGTATTTTAGAAGTGTCTTCTTTTCCCTTTCCTTCCTTTTCTTCCTTCTCTTGCCCTAATCCCAATTGACTCGCTAATTGCCTCCATAATTGTGGTTTCACCTGAATTAATTCTTCCACGGTTAATTTGCATTGTAATTTTATCTTATTAAGTTCTGTAAAATTGTGTGAACTCTTCTCTGAGTTTCCTATTCCTTTTCCATGTGATGTGGGTGCTCGTATTATCATAGATTCTTTTCGTATTCTCCCATGTAATTAGGCTTCTTTGCACATCCATAACTGGGCATCCTTGTGCATCCATGATTGGTCACTTGATCCAGCACTATGAATAGATAGGTCGTCTTCCTCCTTGTTTATGGGATTCCATTGTAGTGGAGGGACATCTCGATATGCAAATGTATGCAAGTTTATCTTGGTTGTATTTCCTTGATGTTGTAGGTACAATGAATCTCTTCCCCAGTCTTGTACTACCCGCATTTGTCTCATAAAGGGTCATGCTAATATCATCTCGTAATTATTAGCCTTTTCAAACTTACAAATTGCTAGTGTGTGTTCAAATTCAACTCCACAGGTAGTCAATTTGATTCTTTCCAGTATTCCTAAGGGTTTCTCCGCATGACCGTCTGCTAATTGGAGCTTCATGTGTGTGGGTCGTAAGGCAGGCTTTCCCCATTTCTCCCAAATTTCCTTGGTGGCGATTCCTACCCCAACTCCTGTGTCTAGTATAGCCTTGGTCATGTACCCATTGTAAGTGACAGGTAGACATGTATTACCTTCGTCTCCTTCACTAAATTCTCCCACTTTATCAACTGGGATTTGTATTTTAGAAGTGTCTTCTTTTCCCTTTCCTTCCTTTTCTTCCTTCTCTTGCCCTAATCCCAATTGACTCGCTAATTGCCTCCATAATTGTGGTTTCACCTGAAGTAATTCTTCCACGGCTAATTTGCATTGTACTTTTGTCTTCTTAAGTTCTGTAAAATTGTGTGAACTCTTCTCTGAGTTTCCTATTCCTTTTCCATGTGCTGTGGGTGCTCGTACTATCATAGATTCCTTTTCGTATTCTCCCATGTAATTAGGCAATGTTGAAATGCTCTGGGTTTCTTCTCTATTTCTGTCGAGTCTTGACACTTCCTCATATACT
This sequence comes from Ceratopteris richardii, assembly GCA_020310875.1. Taxonomy (NCBI): domain Eukaryota; kingdom Viridiplantae; phylum Streptophyta; class Polypodiopsida; order Polypodiales; family Pteridaceae; genus Ceratopteris; species Ceratopteris richardii. The sequence continues at coordinate 115,246,559 of CM035433.1, read as the reverse complement.
TCTTCCAGGTTGGGGTTTGGTTGATAAACTTCTACCTCTATTTCCTCAAAGGGAGGCTTAGTCACTCCATTCCTCTTCCATTGTTCTTCTCGGATTCTATTCCATAACTCCTTCGGCCATTCAGCCTCTAGGTTAGGTATGGTTGACATAAGTTCGTTCGGAGTTCTTATTTGCTCTTGCTTGTCATCCTTCTCTTTAGGTTCTTTATCTTTGGCTCTGACATGCTCTTTATATTGATTATCCGTTATTCTCGTCTCTGGGAGGGTTGGAATAGTCTTTTCTAGGGTTGCTTGTGCGACCTCTATCATCTTTCGACATATTGCTAGCCTTTCTTTTTCTAATTCTCCTTGTGGGTAAAGCTTTTCATGTTGTTCTACTTTCGGTCCAGTCTTAATTCTAGCTTGGTAAGCTTTCAACCACATTTCTAGGTCGTCGCTTTTGGGTCAGCTAAAATGGATTCTAGTTTCTCTGCTTCTTGGATAAGTGGTGGACTAGGCACCTCCTTCTGAATTTCCTGTTCTTTTTGTTCTTTCTTACTTTTAGTTTGTTTCTTATCATCTTGACTTTTGTTTTTCATCCATTTATCTTTGAGCTTTTCTCTTCTTTCCTTCCATTTCTGTGCTTTAATGTTCTGGGTACTCTCACGCGGGTCCTCAAAATCTTCAACTATTTGCATCTTGGGACTTACCGTTCTTTTGCTCTCTCGTTCCTGTTCCGGTTGTTTTCCTTTTTGTTATTTCTTTTGAGCTCTTGTAATGGCCTTTAAAGGCACGGTATACTCCTTGTCACTTCCAGATGCTTCTATCACTTCAATTGCATTAATTGGTGCAGTGTCTTGGACTTTGGTTGGATTCTTAGGGCAGTCCCTGAAAAGATTGCAATATCCTTCCTAAGTCCTAGGGGGTGGTGGATTGTAAGGCCGAGGACATTCTCTAATAAAATGGTCTCCTCCACATCTATAACAAGGTCCTCTCGGCACAAGTGGTCTAATGGGTCGTCTCATGGGTGGTTGTGCTTTAGGTGTAGTATACATCAAAGTTGCTACCTCCGTTCCATAAGCTTGATCATATCCTTCATATCCATAATAAGACGAATCATAAGCTGATTCATACTCTAACATGTTGGCTTCATATGGGTAATAGTCTCCTGGGGCCAGCTCATATCCAGGGTTCGTTGATTCCACGTTGATCGTCGTCGATATTGGCACTATGACTCTTTCCAAATTTTCTTCTAGCTGAGCATACTTCACAGGTACCACTTGTTGAGGTTGTGACAGTTGTGGCCCTAACACTGGTTGGGGTGGTGGATATGGTGCTTGTTCATAAGGTCTTGGTGCTCCTGCTAGTGTTGGATAGGGATTGTATCTCGGCATCTCTCTGCCTGGCTCTCTAGGTGGATATCCGTATGGTCGATACTGAGGTGGTTGTAAGGGGCGTGACTGTCTATTGAATGGACAGTTTTCTGTAGTGTGGTTGGTGTACTTTTCTTCTATGTGGCAGTACAAGTCCCTTGTTGGAGTTGTCTGTTGTAAGGATATGTCGGATGCGCACCAGCTCCTCCTTGTGCACACATGTGAGTGGGGTGATCTCCTCCACATAGGCTACATCTCCGTAACATGGGCATTCTTAAGGCTAGGTGCTGGTAAGTTCTCTGCCCTTGGACTCCTAGTTTCTTTGCTAATAGTTCCGCTAATTCTTCCACATTACTGGAGTTGGATGTAATGGTACTCCGAGAGTCTTCTGATTTAGTGGGACTGGGGTTGCTTTTGAGATCCTCCACTAGATTGTCTTCTAGGTCAATGCATTCTTGAAGACATTCACTCAGGGTTTGTAATCTCTTCACGTAAACTAAAGTTCTTAGGGTTCCATTCGTGAGTCCATCCAAAAATAATGAAATCATTTTTTGCTGAGTGGGCCTCTCGACAGCTGGACATCTATCCACATACTGATTGAATCTCCAGGTAGCTGTTTTCACTGTTTCATTAGGGTTCTGTTTAAAACTATGGATTAAAGACGCAAAATTGTGTTTAATCCCTCTTTTAGTGAATTCCCTAATGAATTCTTGGAAGAATTGCTCCATGTTTCCAAATTGATTAGGATCTAATGGCTGGAACCAAGTCAGAGCAGTTCCTGTGAGGGTGAGTCCAAAAGACTCATACTGCACAAAGAAGTCATCTACTTGTCCTGCCCTTAGAACTTGTTTAAATTCAGCAATGTGATCGTAGGGTTCTCCCAATCCGTCATAATGATTTCTTACGCATTTGGCCACTTGGATAGGTCTCAATCTTCTCATTGGTTCTGGCGGTCTAGGCATCACGGGAAAGGCAGGAACTGCTGGTCTAAGTAGGGGTATTCCAGGCTGTCCTCCTACTGGTGGTCGTGGTCTTACTGGTGGTCGGTACTGATTACCTACTTCTAGGTGCGTCTGATTGTGTGTTTGCACTCTTGGAGTCGCAAATTGTACATGAATACGGTTTGGACCACTCCATTGGCTAGTTTGTCTTGACATGGTGTGCTCTACCTCTTGTTGAGTTCCAAAGGGGTTCTGCGAAGTAGTTGCCTGATCTCTCTGAGGGAATATAGGCAAACCCATGTATTTGAGTCGAGCTCTGTCCAAGGCACCAACCAACCAATATCTTCTCAGATTTTTGTCTAGATATGTGATTCTAGTTTCGTCTTTTGGATCCTTTAGCTCATAAAATGTCATCGGGCTTTCTTCTCTTCCTGGAGCCGGTGAGTCTGTTTGAAGTAACAAGTCTGATCCATGGATCATATAAACTTCCAACAAGTGGTCATCTTGAGGTATCAAGTCTCCTCTCAAGACTCGTGTTACCTGGGATCTGCCTCTAGGGGTCGTCACTGACTCCTCAGGGTTTGGTCTTCCTAAGTTCTCTTGTTCCACTAACTCTCCCCTTTCATTGGTCATCTCAGGAAATTCAATCACTATGTATATGTGGCCTATTTTGTCCATGTATGCTCCTCCCTCATACTTAACAGCCGGTCTTGGTACAATGGTTGCCTCCATAGAAGTGACCATCCTTGCCACAGATTTGTTTAAGCCATCCAGGTAGATGGGGATCTCTTGGGCATTAGTGGAAACATACTATAAGGAGGTACGATAGTCACCTTCTACAGCGGTCATGAAGTTTCTACCTGGAGTTGGACCCTGCATATCTTCAAAAGCCATGGGCATCTCCTCCTCTGAGTCACTAGAGGTATCTGAATAGATAGAGTGGTGACTGACCTGAGCGGCACTCCCTACAGAAGATATGACACTTCTTCGGCTACTTAGCACTCTCCCTAACCTCAAGTTCATTCACCCTCCTAAGGCTCTCTAGGTCTCTAAAACTCTCCTTAAGTGGCTCGTCAAATGCCTCAAGTTTGCCCTACTAAAGCTTCACAAGATATGAACGATACCACGCTAGGCGATACTGCACCAGGCGATACTGCCCTGGGCGATACCAAACTGGCCACGATACGATACCAGAAACCTAGGCGATACGATACTTGTAGCAGTAGATGATATGATACCGCACTTGGGCACGATACGATACTGATTTCCTTGATGATACGATACCGAATCTTTGATACGATACCAGGCACACTGCCGATACGATACTGAAAAAAACAGGCGATATGATACTGGAAACCCAGACGATACGATACCACTCTTTGGACCATACGATACCAAAAAGGGCACGATACGATACTGGAGTTTGCCCTGATACGATACCTGAATAATAGCCGATACGATACCGGTCTCCTCGCATGATATGATACCACTTGCAAGGGGACAATACGATACCAACTTGGTATCGCAATAAGACACTAAAAAGTGAGACGATACGATATTGGGGAACTGGACGATACGATACTAGAGTGGGGCACGATACGATACTGGCACTTAAGCGATACAATACCGCAAACCCGCACGATACAATACTGGGGAACTGGACGATACGATACCAGAGTGGGACACAATACGATATCGGCACTTAAGCGATACGATACCAAAAAGTGGACCGCGATACGATACCACTTTGGCAAAGTGAGATCGCGATACCAACCCGGCGATATGATACCATACGTGGTATCGCGATACCAGGGCTGATAACCGGCGATACGATACCACTTTGGCAAAGTGAGATCGCGATACCAACCTGGCGATATGATACCATACGTGGTATCGCGATACCAGGGCTGATAACCGGCTGATAACCGGCGAGTATCACGATACAAGGGAATTTTTGGTATCGCGATACCAAAAACTCAACCGATCACAATACTTAAGCCAAACTACCTCAAAAGTAAAAAATTTTTGTTGGCCCCAACTCTTCTCTCACCCCTCTTCACTCCTAGCCCACTGTCTCACTCCAATAAGTCCCAAAAATCACACAATCCCTCCCCGCGATACCGATCGGAACCTTAATCACGTGTAGATGAAGATTTTCACCACTTTGAGGTTAAAGATTGCAGGTATCTTACCCTTAGATTGCACTAATCAAGTCTTGAGGTCACAAGATGAGTATGAGAGCTCAGGTGGTGTGATACAGCTTCGACGATACCGGTCGCTGCGCTCAGATGATACCAGACTCAAATAAAGTGTCAAATGATTTCAAATTTTTGGTTTTTATACTTTTTGGTGAGAGAAACTGAACTTCACTAATTTTGGCAAATTTTTGGGCTTTTTTAGTGATCTTGACCTACTCCTACTTCTCTTCTCCTCTCCTCTCCTTCTAACCTAACCCTAACTCCTCCTTCTGTCCCTTCCTACTAACCCTAAACCTAGAAACTCATTACACACACCTCCGGGATGTGAAGTAACAAGTGTTGAAATGATTGATTACTTGCCACGGAACGAGTTCACTTCTACAAGTACGATTTCATTACACTCGATCTATAACCATCACGAAAGCACCTTGGCTGAGTGTTCCCCGGCAACGGTGCCAAAAACATGTGTACCTAAGTCAAGAAGACTCAAGGACCTGTGCCAAAGAGACTAAACCTCATTTGCAACACAAGTGCGTATAGTGGGAAATTGACACACGCTTATATGTCAATCCGATCAAACGACCTAACCAAGTGTATGAGGACACGTGCACACATGATGGAGAATGAAGTGCTTCAGCTGATATGTATGAGAAAAGACTAATTCACCCCTCTAACTCACTGAAAGACTGGAAATGTTTGCCGCGATACCACTTATAAGTGGTGTATGCAGGAAATCTTTTCACCTTATCTCACTTCTTTTATGCAAGTATATCTAGATGATTTCTCTTTATTCGGTAAGATGGTAGCACACCTGTATCATTTACGGTGTTGCTTTGAAAAATGTCGAGAATACCGACTCTGTTTAAATCCAACCAAATCTATCTTTGCAGTTTCTTGTGGTAAGCTCCTTGGCCATATTGTATCTGCACAGGGCATACAAGTTGATCCAGATAAAGTTGCAGCCGTGTTGGAAGCACCTGTGCCTACTACGCCAAAATAAATGATGCGATTCATGGGTCAAATCAGGTGGCATGGTCGACATTTACGGTGGCTTGCCCATTTGGCAATTCCCCTAAATCGGCTAATAACTAGTACTTCTCGACAGTTTGATTGGACACCGGAATGTCAAACTGCATTTGATTGTCTAAAAGGATTATTAATGCAGGTTCCGATTCTACAACCTCCTGATTGGGAACGACCATTTCATGTTTTTGTAGACGCATCAGATATAGCCATTGGAAGTGTTTTAATGCAACAAACTGATAAGTGGTTTCGGCCTGTCTATTATGCAAGTCGACGGCTTGCTCCTGGTGAAAAGAATTATTCAGTAACTGAAAGAGAATGTCTTGGTTTGGTGTATTCTGTAAAGAAATTCCGGCATTATTTTCTAGGCCGAAAATTCATCTTTCATGTAGATCATGCTGCACTGGTGTATCTGGTTAGGCAGCAGCATTTAGGTGGTCATTTGGCGCGTTGGGTTTTATTGTTACAAGAGTTCGATTATGAAGTAGTTCATCGACCCGACACTGCACATGCATTAGCAGATTTTCTCTCTCGTTTGGATTCCGGTGAAGCTCCGGTCGGTGTTGATGACACCACACCAGCAATTTATGTTACTGAAACGACTAGTGATGAATCTGCACAACCTCCTGTGACACCTACTTACTATGATCAGTTATTAACCTTTCTTACTGATGGATGTCTTCCTCCTCAAACTTCTCCTGCAATGCGCTGGAAAATTGCAGTTTACAGTCGCAGATTCCGGTTGATTGCCGGACAGTTGTATTATATGGATCACATTGGAGTTTTACTTCGTTGTATTCCTCCACATGAAGTAAACTCAGTAATCGCTCTGGCACATTCAATACCTTCCAGTGGACATTTTGCAGTAGATTTAACGCACCGAAAAATTCTGCAAAGTGGGCTCTGGTGGCCTACTATGTACAAAGATGTATCTCAGTTTGTGCAACAATGTGACAATTGTCAGCGATTTGGACAGCCTTTACAATGCCATTTCTTTCCTCTGCAGCCTGTCTTACCTTTGGAACCTTTTCAGAAATGGGGTCCTGATTTTATTGGACCAATCACACCTCCAGCAATCCTTAGCAACAACCGATACATTCTGACATGCACAGATTATGCTACCAGATGGGCAGAAGCTTGGGCTTTACGGTCCGCCACAACTGTTTCGATGGCAAAATGTCTAATGAAGGACGTATTCCCACGATATGGATTACCTTTGGAACTTGTAACAGATCAAGGAACGCACTTTGTCAACAAATTAATGCAAGTGCTCACACACACTTTTCAAATTCTGCATAAATTCAGTTCCCCGTATTATCCTCGTGTTAATGGCTTAGCTCAAAGTACAAACAAAACGTTGTTGACTATGCTTCGAAAATTGATTGTGGAATCACCAGAAAGATGGGATCAGTTACTACCTGCAGTATTATGGGCATACCGGACTACATACAAGGTCGTAACCGGACTGACTCCTTTCAAACTTGCATATGGAATGGAAGCAATTGCACCAATGGAACTTGTAGTACCAAGCTTACGTGTGGCCATCTCTCAGAAATTGTTACCTGAAGAGTCTTTACCATTTCGGTTGGACACACTCAGAGAATTAGATGAGCATCGCTGGGAAAGTTTTCTGACTCTTCAAGAAGTGCAGTTGCAGCAAGCTCGTACTCATGATTGGTATCTCAAAACTCCAGTTTTTATGGTAGGACAACTTGTGCTGTTTTATAATGCAAAATCAAATCGTTCTGCTGGAAAATTCAAGTTACGATGGTTTGGTCCTTACTGGATTACTGAACAAGTGGGCCCAGCTACTTTTCGGTTGACTACTTTGATCGGAGTTCCTCTTCCTAAAGTGATAAATGGTTCAAAGTTGCGACCGTATCATCAAGCACCTGATTCGCCCTGAAGTGTTCTGCGGTTGCCCGCGTATTTTTTCTTTTTTTTCTCTCTTTTCTTTTCTTTTCCTTTTTAGTTTTGCATGTTAGTTGCTTAAAAACCATAAACTCCTCAATTTTCTACATAATCATAAACTTCTCGTTTGGATACATAACCATGAATAATCGCCGCCTTTTGTTATTGATTCTACTCATGCATGCACACCGTAGTTATGAAGGTTATCATCTCAACATCGCGCAATGATTAACAATTTCGAACGCCTTCAGCTACCAAGTATCTACTTAATCTTCCTCTTTTCACTGATAATCGTTATTGTATCCGTCTGCTCTGTGCGTTGTGATTTCTGTGTTTCTTGTGCAATTGTGTTCTTGTGCTCTTGTGTACGCATCATGGAAGCGTTAGCCAACTTCGCTGCATTCCGTGACGGACTCCCTTCGGATGTGGGTGAGTTCTTGCGTGTTCGTGGGTTGTCCAATTTCGCTGAATTGCCATGGCATTCAGTGGAATGTCACCCGTTTTACGCCCAGATTATTGCGGCCATCGCTGCCACACCTACTACGAAGCAGAGTTGGCCAATTACTTCTTTACCATCTAGGGTAGTAATCACTTTAGAATCATTTGCTGCAGCGTTCCGACTCTCTCCGGAAGGACGAGAGAATGGCCCTAATCTTCCAATTGCTACTATGATCCAATTGTTCCCTAGGTACTCTTCAAATGAGTATGCTATACTCTATTGCCCTGAGCCTGAGAGAACAGCGTTACAATTTTTAGTAGCCATCTTAAACTTGCAGAAATGAACTTATGGGATATCTCGCCCATTCTACTCAGTGATTGATATGGCTGCTCGAGATCCTATCAATTTTGCTTCCTATTATTTCCGGGCATTCACCGTGAATGCGTTTCGGTCATAAAGCAGGTTAACAAAGGAGAACTTCCACGATCACATCTTCCACACATTCTCACTTTTTTATTTTTGGCCATCCAAGCAGCGCAACCGCCTCCACGAGGTCCAGTCTTATATCATGAGGAATATGCTCAAATTCTTGAAGACGACGAAGAAGATGACAAAGAACTCTTCCAGCTCCTCCGCCGAAAACGAATTCGGATAAGCTCTTCTGATAGTCAAGTACAGGGTTCTGCTGCTGGAAATAAAGCAGACAACAATGAAGAAGAGACTTTCCACGATACAGCCACCTCCATGCACCATGATTCATCAGCTCAGTCATCTCCAAACCAGCAATAGGATCAGAGTGTTACTGCTGATTCTGAAGACAAATCTTATAAGGAAGAATCTCAGCAGCAATCCAAACAAGAGGTGCAAGAAGATACGAAAGTTATTGTTGCAGAAGTTTTGGCAGAGTTGATTACAGTAGTAGAATCTGAAGTTGCTCAACTTGAAGTGACTACGCAACAACTTACCGAAGCAACCAATAATCTGCAACACACTCCTCCACCTGTGCCTCCACTTAAACCCATTATTCCCATTCCACCGATTGTACCTGACACACCGGATTCATCATCCTCTTCACCGAATTATTCTCCGCCTAATTCCCATCAACTGCTGACCACTTCTTCATCTCAACCACGTCCTCCTCTTCCCGTTCCTTCGATTCCTATGATTACTGAGCTCGCATCTATGGGTCATTTGTTAATCAACCTGTCACAGCAACTACCAGCACAGATGAAGAAGATTACTGATAATCTCAGACACGAATTACAACATAAATTTGATGTTTTAGAAGCAGATATCATTCCGTTACAGGAAGAGGTAGATGCAGTGAAGGTAGAGAATCATAATCTGCACTTCCAGATTAAACAGTTACAGGCTCGCCTTACCAAACAGGAGACAGTAATCAATCAAAGAGATGTTGCCTTGGCCGAAGTCAGAATAAAAGATGATTTATTATGTGCTGCTGATGCAGAAATTCTTCAGTTACGATAGATAGTTAGATAAAGAGGATGCTCGCATAACACTGGGAGATTTGTTAAAGGAAACTAGAGAACAATTGGATGAAGCCGTGCAGAAAGGACAGGAAATGTCAACTTTACTGAAGCAAACCAATACAGAGCTAGAGTTCGCAAATGCCACCCTGACTGAATCAAAACGCAGATGATGTTGGTCGCTCAGCTCCAAAAAGAGATCCCAACAATTCGAAGAGAGCGCGATGCTTACTACCGGACCATTCAATTTCAGAATCAAGAATTGGAGAGAAGAGAAAGGCAACTTGGAGATCAAGGAGAACGCTTATAACATATAGATCAACAGATTGTCGATATGAAAGTAAACTGTGATGCAGCTCTATCAAATGACTTTTATCTGCAGGAAGCCTTTCTGCAAACACAGGCAGAAATTTTGATAAGCCAAGTTATTGCCACTAGTTCAATTAGGACTGATGCGTAGTTAGTAGAACCAGAGATACTGAAACAAATGCTAGATTCGTTAAAAAAGAAAATTTCCCGAATGTTTAAATTAGCTAGAACAATGTATCTACAGGGTATAATAGATGAGCCATAAGATTTTGTATACCCGCGGGTTCAAGTCCCACAGTGCGTGCCAGTGTAAGCCGCCGAATTGGCATCTGTAAATCTTTTCCTTTTCATATTCTGCAGGAACCGAAAGGTCATGGCATAAAGTTGTATTCATTTATAAATCAATGAAAAGACGCTTCGGTAACACTCGGAAGAATCGCCAAACTGTCTGTCTGGGCGATACGTTTTGTGGAGTTTTCGTAGTGTTGTTTCTGATAATTCTGAGTAATACTATGTTCTTTTCGTCATCGTTGTTTGATTACCTTAACTTGTGGTTAGTACTTTTCCATTAAGTTAAGTGTTGTAAGTCTGAGTTATGGTAATGTTTACTTTTTGCATTATGTACTGAGAAGTCTTAATCTGTGTGCGAACCGAAAATCTGTGAGAGAACGAAGCAGAGTAGTAATAGTAATTTGTGTTAACAGAGTTCTTTGAACTGCTTTATGAGTGGTTAATTGGGAAAATCCAGTATAGGGCCTCTGTTGATTCAGACCCCTTCCACTCCCAAGAACCCGAAAAGAGCTTAAACGCGTCTCTGACGGCAAACGCGCGTTTAACAGTTGGTCATGAGGCCCATGAATGCCAATCAAGGGGAATGCCTGCAACGACATACTGGACACAAGGAGGATCCCTACCACCCACAAATGTGATGGCTGCTGCACCGAATCAAGGTAACAATTATAATCCTAGACAGAGGAATAACTTTGGAAATGGGCCTAGGAGGCCAATCATCTGTTTTAGATGTGGAGAATGCAGGCACTATCAAAATAGGTGCACCCTACCAGAAAATGCCCCTCCTTGTAGGAACTGCCATGAGGCCAGAGACCATTATACAAATTGTTGTCCTAAGAATCAAGCCTCTTCATCCGGGCCCCATATTCAAATGATTTCTGTGCACAAAGAAGAAATGTGTGATCAAGTCAATGAGCCATCACCATCTACCAGGGTGGTGCAGTTAGAAGAAATAGAATATTTGACTGTGCAGACAAGAAGCAAGGGGAAGGTTCAAGCAAACATAGGTCAAGGATCAAAGATTCAGGAATGGAATCAAGACAGAGAACCATCTGAAGATAAAGCCACCACAGGTGTAGATACAAGGCAAAAAGGAGATCTCATATGTACCAGTGATGCCATTGGGCATGCCTTCAACAGGGCTCATGAGGAGTTTGATAAATCAACTGGAGCCCATGCTCTCAAGGAATCAGAGGCTTCAAAACTAAAGTCCATGAAAAAGGAGGTTAGTATTTTTTATTTAATAAAGATGGATGGGAAATTTAGGTCAGAGTTATTGCAGATAATTGATGAAGCTTCCACTAGAAGTTTGGTGGCAAAGACTACTATTTACATAAAGGAAAAATTGTAGGGGAAGCACCCCTTACAGATTATAAAAGTCCTCGGCTGACAGTATCTATCAAAGGTCATGAAATTCAAGGAGTTATTGTGGATGGTGGTTCTGGCATTAACTTGATGCCTGAACATACAATGGAAAAGATTGGACTCCACCCTTCAAGGCCTACAAATTTCACTGTTACTTTGGCAGATCAGAGCAAAGTAAGGCCCTTGGGAGTGATCCCAAAAGTTCCACTTGAAGTACAAGGTAATCTATTCATTCTGGATTTTGTGGTTTTAAGATTGCCCCAGGTTGAAGGAGGATTTCCCCTCTTAATTGGAAGACCATGGCTGAGGCATGCAAGTGTCATTCATGATTGGGGCAAGGACACTATGTGGGTACAAAAGAAAGGGCAAGAACTGACACAGATTCATTTAGAAGAGGGCCCAGATAATCAAGGAAACACAAGCATGATGCAAACAGTTGGCATATGCATGGAACCAGAATCGGAGGATCAATCCCAAATAGATTTTGAGGAAGAATAGGATATTCAAATTGGCTCCAAGCAGGCAACTCTTCCTTTCGTTTTGGAATTTTTCTTAATAATTCTTGCACGGCTGAAGGTTATGATGAAGATGAGGAGAAAGTCCAGGTTGATGGATTGGGAGAGCCCATCACAGACCACAGAAGGGGCAGGAAGACACCCCTCAAATACAACTTGGAGGAGAATATGACAACCACAGATAAGGAAGTTACTAAAGCTAAAGGCAAGGTAAAAGATTCTAGTGAAGAGTGTTCTTTCCCGATTCAAGAAATCCCTGCAGGATGGATGCAGGACAAGGAGGAACACATTGAAATCCAAAATACACCTGCTTATGAAGCAATGCACGAAAAGCTAGTGGAAGAAGAAAAGGAAGGAGATGAGCACGAAGATATATGGTAGAGAGAAATCCTATCAAAGAAATACAATTAGGCACTCAAGACAATAATCGGCCAGTTTTGGTGGCCACTTGGTTGTGGAGCCGCCCAGGGTTCCTTGAAAAGGTAAAATCATTCTTGACCCATTATACAGATGTTTTTGTCTGGCATTATAAAGACTTAGAAGGAGTGTCTGCAACTTATGGAGAGCATAGAATCCCTCTGGTTGATGGAGCCAAACCCATAAGAGGGAAGAGTTATAGACTTAACCCAAAATATGTTGAAGCTGTCTAATGTGGAAATACAAAAGATGGAGGATGCAGGAATCATCATTCCTGTGGAACACTCAGAGTGGCTCTCACCTATGGTTATAGTACCAAAGAAGAATACTAATAAAATCAGAATTTGTGTTGACTTTAGAGCACTCAACAAGGTGACCATTCCAGATGGTTTCCCAATGCCTTTTGCAGAGCAGGTCATTGAAGAAGTGGCTGGACATGCATTATATAGCTTTATGGATGGATTTAGTGGCTATAATCAAATATCAATACACCCAGAGGATCGTGAAAAGACTGCTTTTATCACACATTGGGAAACATATGTATATGTAAAAGTGCCATTTGGGCTCAGAAATGCTCCAGCCACCTTTAACAGAACGGTCAATCTCATTTTTGGCCCCTTATTACTGGAATCACTTAGAATCTTCATGGATGAATTCTCTTCGTTTTCTGGTTCTCATAAGGAGACTCCTTTAAATTGTTTGGACCATCACTTGCGACAACTGCAGAATGTTTTCAAGAGATGCAGGGAAACTAAGCTAAAGCTCAATCCAAACAAATATCATTTCCTTGTGACAGAAGGAACTCTCTTAGGACATGTGGTGTCGGCTAAAGGTATGGCCCCAAATCCTGACAAAATCATTTCTATATTAAAGTTGCCTAAACCTAAATCTCCTAAAGAGATTCAGAGTTTCTTGGGGCATACTGGATACCACAGAAGGTTTATAAAAATGTATGTAGAGATAGCCAGACCACTGGCTAGACTTACAGGTAAGGAAATTCCTTTTAAATGGGAAGAAGAGGAGGAAAAAGCATATCAAACATTACGGTCAAGGTTAGTGTTTGTTCCCATTTTGCTCACACCTGAGTGGTCAAAAATATTTCATATACATGTAGATGCTAGTGCCTATGCAGTGGGGGCAGTTTTGACCCAACCCAGTGAAGAATTTAAGGTGGACAGACCAATTCAATATGCCAGTAGAATTTTGACCAAGGCTGAAAGGAATTACAGTACTACAGAAAAGGAAGCCCTAGCCATGGTTTTTGCTATCCAAAAATTTCGTCATTACTTACTGGGAGTAAAATTTGTTATTATAACGGATCACCAACCACTAAAGTACTTGCTCAACAAACCACAAGCCACTGGTAGAATATGGAGGTGGTTATTGATGTTCCAAGAGTTTGATTTTTCTGTAGTCCACAGACCAGGTAAAGAAAATGTTATGGCGGATCACCTATCTAGAATCAATATGATGGATCAAGCTAGTGGAATCAATGATGATTTTCCAGATGCTCATCTGTTCGCTGTACAGGCTCAAGGTTGGTATTATGATATCAAGAATTTCATTAAAACTGGTGTGTATCCAGAAAAGGCTACTGCTGTGCAAAGGAAGAGACTGCTAATCAAGAGTAGACCATATACCTTCATTGAAGATAAATTATATAGACAGGGAAAGGATGACAGGTTTAGGAAGTGCTTGGAAGAAGAAGAAGTGAGGGAAGTCCTTCAATCTGCACATGAAGGAACAGGTGGTGGGCACCTTCCAGGGCATATTATGAGTCAGAGGATACTAGATGCTGGTCTATGGTGGCCTACACTATTTAAGGATGCAGATGAATGGGGAAAGGCATGTGACGTTTGCCAGATGTGTGGACCTAAGCCAACAAAGCAGAGGCATAACCCCTTGATTGTTTCCACTTCCTGGCAACCATTTGAGGAGTGGGGGCTAGATTTTGTAGGACCCATCTACCCTCCATCGATTCCAAAAAGAGAGAAGTATTTATTGATAGCCACAGATTATGCGACAAAGTCGGCCGAAGCTATTGCCTCCCCCGACTGCACTGCCCAGACTGTTGCTGATTTCATTTACAGTAACATCATTTGTAGGTTTGGATGTCCACTTGAAATTTGTACAGACCAGGGTTCTCATTTTGTGAATAAGGTCCTGCAGGAAATTTTTAACAGGTATAGAATTCTACATAGGACCTCTTGTGCCTACTACCCAAGAGCTAATGGACAGGCTGAGTCAATGAATAAGATATTAATTTCCATGTTAAGGAAGGAATGTATGTTACAGCCTACTTCCTAGGGCATTGCTTTTCAAGGTACCCTATGAGCATACAGGTTAGCTTACAAAGAGGCCACCAGATATTCTCCATTCCAACTGGTTTATGGCATACTGCCAATTGAGCCCTTTGAATTTTTACATGGATCCCCTAAAGTGATATTCATGCAGGAAAAGAAAGATTGTGGTGTCTCTCAGAGGCTAGGAGCACTGCTGGGAGCCCTGCATAAAGTGGAGGAGATTCGTCTACTAGCAACAAAACAATTGATAGAGACTCAGATGAAGAGGAAGGAGGCACATGATCGACATCTCTGGAACAACAATATAGAACCAGGCATGTTAGTTCTTCTCCATAGACCTCACTTTCATACACAAGTGAGAAGAAAATGGCTTCCACATTGGGAAGGACCTTATCGAGTCAAAACAATGCTGAATTGGGGTGCTGTGGAGTTAGAGATGCTGGAAGGAGAGGCCTTGCCACTGGTCAACATTTCAAGGCTCAAGGCCTACCATCAACACACTTGAAGAAGTATGGATCACCTGGAACTGCAAAATCTGTCCAGGTTGTACATAGCTTTCTCATCTCATTTTGCTCAGTTTTAGTAGTTTTCTTTATCAATTTCATACTTGTTCCTTGAGTTTTTAGCAAACCTAGAAGGCATTTCATAACCACTGCAAAAGTACAAATTTTGGGTATTTTTGGAAATTTTTTCTAGCATTTTTAGCATTTTTTTTAGCATTTTTATCCTTTTTAGATATCATTTTATTGCCAAATAGGAGGAAAAAAGGAAACCCATTGTAGTTTTGAGTACGGAAATTAAGCCTAGCCCTGTAGAAAATTTTATGAGAATTTTTTGGCAATTTTCTGGCATTTTTTTGGATTTTTCTCCAATTTTCTATCTTTTTGGATATTTTTTCCCAAAAAAAAGCCCCCCCTGGAATTTTCGGGGTTGAGGGTAAAAAAAAAAAACAAAAAAATCCCTCCCCCGCCCCCCTCTCCCTGCCCCCCCGCCCCCCGTTCTGACACATCCCCCACCCCCCCTGCCCCCCGTTCTGACAACCCCCCCCCTCCCCCCCTCCTCGTTCTGACAACCCCCCCCCCCTCCCCCCCTCCTCGTTCTGACAACCCCCCCCCCTCCCCTCCCCCCAATCCCTTCCATCTCCGCCTCTCAGCCTTCCCCTCCACCTCCTTTCTACCCTCCCATTGCGCCCCTTTGCTTTTACATGGAAAAATCCAATTTTTGGTTCTTCTCTGGTGCCTGTTCTATCCTGTTTTTGGTGAAATTGGTTGCTCCTCAGGTGTCCTCTTCACGATTTTGCAGCTTCCTCATCATGGTGTCCTATATGCTCAGAGTTTTGGCTGTGGCTCTCTAGGACAGAGAGCACATTAGGTGGTGGGCAACTGTTGAGCCCATAAAAGCCATATTGGTCAAAGACAACTGTAGTCAAAGTCAAAAGGTTAAAGTCAAAATGGTCAAAGTCAACAAAGTCAAGGTCAAAGTCAACAGGTGCAAAGTCAAAGTGCTGAAGTGCAGGTGTCAAAGTGCACAGGTAGTGCACAATTAATTGTCCACATTGAAGGGTAAATTGGAGAAAGTGGGTTGCAGGTTGCAGAGGTATTTCTCTAATTTCCCTAAGGTTCAAAGTGTTTTTAAAGTATTTGGGAAGGTTCAGGTGAACCCCCTCTTATGTGCAAAAGTGAAGACTTAAAAGGAAATGTGAAGGTATGTGAAGCGGCAGCGTACGCACAGGTGAAAATGTGGCCCCCCAATTAAATTTTTGGTTTTAGTCTAAAGTCACTACAAGACAAAACAGGGAGTCGTTGGCTGCCACTGGTGAAGACAATCTTGGGACATCAAAGTGAGCACCAAGATACTATTGCAGTTAGGAGCGTACATGATCGACACACTCAATTCAAGGCAAGGACTATTCTTGGACCATTCTAGTGTAAGCAAGA
>CM035433.1:115205072-115222572 GCA_020310875.1 Ceratopteris richardii | reverse complement strand
TGCAGGAAGATCCAGGACTGAGTTGTTGCTGGAATTGCTGCCGAACTCCCAGCACTAGTGCAAGTAACTGTCCAAGAGGAAGAGTAATGGATGCCTTAGATAAAATTTCCCATGCCTGATCTGCTTGAATTGTACTTTTCTTCGATTCTGAAGATGATGCGCTTGTTATAGAGGTAGAATCTTGTTCTTGCGATCCTTCCTTTGGCAGCGGAACTTGGGTCACCAGAATTGGATCCGGGAACACTGTAGGCTCTTTGGTGGTCCATTGACTAGCTTTGTCATACATTCTCTGTTGTTCATGGATACCAGGTTCAAACACTTCTACTGCTGGTTGTAACTGCTTACCAGATCTTGTTTGAATCACTGCTGCTTGAGTTTCCACTAGTGAAATATAAACCATATTGGTCATAGGGTTCTGATGCTCTTTCTTTCTTTGATTATATTCAGCTGCATCTTTACAGAATCTGCGTATGTGACCTAAGTCACCGCAAAAATGATAGCGAGGGGGTGGCAAAGAATTACCTTCCTGTGATGTTCCTGTCTACCAATGATTTTTATTGTAATTTGTATTCCGCTGTCCTCGATAATTCCTGTATCCCTACTGCTGATTATTTCTCATCTGAGGTGGTACATAATGAGTGGCCGGCTACCTTGGTTCTTGTATGATAGCATTTACAGTTGCTGGTCCCTGCACTTTGGCGTTATATGCACAGTTTTCGGTGGAATGTTCGGTTGTATTGCAAATAGCGCAATACATCTGATTAAGGGCATATGTGGCACTGGTATGCCCTGGATTCTTGCATTTGGTGCAGTACATTTGTCTAGTCAGATCCTCTGCAACATTTTTACTGGCTTTCAACCACTCCAGGTCTTCAGTAAAGCCTCCAACCTTATGTTCGAGCTGCAAGGCCATCGCAATGACCGCATCTAGTGTCATAGCTCCCACACAATGGATGATCATAATCTGTCTTAGTTGTGGAGTTAACCCATTAATAAACCACTAAGTGATGACATCATCCGGTAAATTAGCATGTGCCGGAGGTAGTTGTCTCAAATGAGTTCTAAACAGGGTGGCATATTCCTGCACTGTTTGATTCAGCTTTTGTCTATTGTTTTGTAAGTAATCAAAAATTTTGGCAGGGTTCTTCTTCAACCGGAATCTCTATAAAAACGCATCCCTTACCGCTTCATAGGTGCCAAAATGGTTGATATCATACTCTGTAAGCCACCTCGCTGCTTCATTAACTAGTTGACTGAAATACTATGGCCTTGTATGCCGGATCAGGTGGATGGTTTAGTACTGCATAACTTATTTCAAAGGTGCATACATGAGCATCAGGATCATCACCTGGAAATCCATCGAATTTGGTGTAAGTTACTCCTGTTGGAACTGGTCGAGGTGGAAGTAGTTGTTGCTGCTGCTGTTGTTGTTGTTGTTGTTGTTGTTATTGTTGTTGTTGTTGTTGTTGTTGTTGTTGTCCACTCATGGTTCTAGTGGCGATACTGTTACTATTTCCTGAGTTCTGAGGATGTGTTTCCGGTCCTTCAGAGTCTGTATGATCAAACTGCTCACTTTCCGGTTCGAAAATAGCGCTCAACCTCTTACGAATTTCTAATTCGAATAGCCTATCCTCTTCTGTGGTATCAAACGTAGGCAAGGTTGCCCCGAACAGTGGTGTCTGGAATGAAGATTCACCGGGAAGTATCACATTGTCACCGGAAACTTATAAATTTTTTGCAACCAAGACCGAACTGCTACCGGAATTAGTGGAACTTTCCCCAATCCAGGGTATTCTTTCACCTTCAATGACTTCTCTGGGCGAAACACCTCTATCCTCAGACGGGTTCAAATCTTGACCAGATGGTGTCGGATCAACTACACACTACGTCCTTGTAGATTCCGAAGTTACTATATCTTCTGCAGACTGTGCCGAAATTACACCGGAATCAGCCGGAATTGCAGTATGTTCTACCGGAATGTTACCGGAATCACTGCTAATGCACTTCGTTTCTTCAACGACTGGTCTTAACCGATCTATGCTTCTGCTTCCTGGGGGTGTCCTTAACAAATTTGATACTACCCAAGGCTGTCGATCTCTCTTATACTTCGGATACGACTTGCCAGACCTAGCAACCGGCATATATCACTTTTGCAACACTTACGTACTATTTCACCTTACTATCGATTCACAATCTATGGTCACCTTCCCACAATCACTTTGTAACAATCTGTTGCCACCTGCTCCATGGTCGGTGCCAGTGTTAAATGCGCATTTGCCGTCAGAGACGCGTTTAAGCTCTTTTCGGGTTCTTGGGAGTGGAAGGGGTCTGAATCAACAGAGGCCCTATATTGGATTTTCCCAATTAACCACTCACAAAGCAGTACACGAGTGTTCAAAGAACTCTGTTAACACAAATTACTATTACTACTCTGGTTCGTTCTCTCACAGATTTTCGATTCGTACACAGATTAAGACTTCTCAGTACATAACGCAAAAAGTAAACATTACCGTAACTCAGACTTACAACACTTAACTTAATGGAAAAGTACTAACCACAAGTTAAGGTAATCAAACAACGATGATGAAAAGAACATAGTACTACTCAGAATTATCAGAAACAACACTACGGAAACTCCACAGAACGTATCGCCCAGACAGACAGTCTGGCGATTCTTCCGAGTGTTACCCAAGCGTCTTTTCATTGATTTATAAATGAATACAACTTTACGCCATGACCTTTCGGTTCATGCAGAATATGAAAAGGAAAAGATTTACAGATGCCAATCCGGCGGCTTACACCAACTTTCCTGCATAATTGGCAAGTCACACTTAACAGAGGACATTCACTTACTATGTGACCTTGCTTGCTGCACATGGAACACCAAAGTCCACTCTTGATGCCACCCCCTTTGAGTTCCTGCAGCTCCTGTCGCAGCTGAGCCAATTCCTCTGCTTGGGCCTCCTCCTCCTTTTGGAGCTTTAGTGCTTCAATCTCCCTTCTCAACTGAGCAACAACATTCTCCTCCTCTTTGTAGGGCTTATTTCTTTTTAAGCCCTCTAGCTCCTTCCTTAGCTGGATCACTGGATCCTCCATTTATGTACCATATATTGGTTGGGAAGAAGTTGCTCCATACTGGTGCCTTATCTGCTCCAGGCGTGTAGCTGTGTTGATGAACTCCTCTATGGAGGCTGTAGGTAACACTAATTCCTTTATTTTGCATTGGGTGGCCATTGGTAGGGGCTTAGCTAACCATTTCTTAACAAAAAAATCATGTGGTGGATCTGGTAATTTAGCCATTAGTGCTTTGGCCCTAGTCACAAACTCTGGGAACTTTTCTCCTGGACCCAATCTCAAATTTTCTAGTTCTTCTATGATGATCTCCGCAGTATTGCCATGCTGGAATTGATTTTTAAATGCATCTTTCATCAAATCCCAAGTTGTAAAATGGTTTTCAGCAAACTGGCTGAACCACTTATCTGCTAATCCGTCTAATGTGGTAGGGAAGAGACCAAAAAGGCATCCTCCCTACCCATTAAGCCTCTAGTCTTACATAGTGCCAAAAACCTTCTAATGTGTTCATCCGGATCCTCCTGAGCTAGGCCTTTGAAAGAAGGAAATTTTATATTTAATCTTGAGAGTAAGGTTTCCAAGTATACCTGTCCCGCCATCCTCTTTACTGATGAGGTTGAAGATAGTGGACTGGAGGATCTTCCAACAATCTTCCTTCTTGTTTGCTTGCAGGTGACCCTCGATGTTTGGGATCGTGTTGCAGTCATGAGCAGCTCATAGTCCATTTAATATGAGACACTTGATAAGAATATTTACCTTTTGGTTGATGAAGTAGCACTGTAGTAGCACTCTAGACACGTGACCTCTTCTATACTTTGCACTTGGTTTCTCCTAAGCTCAAATCTCCTTGGAGGTCCCACCGGGCATGCCAAATTTTTTTGGGGGATTCTTAGACAAGAAGGGATTTGAGTGTTTGTAGGAGAAAAGGGAAAGGAAAGAAGAGAAAATACACACTAGAAGCCTCTGTCGATTGATTATAGTAAGACAAATACAAAGTTGAAGCACAATACAACCAATGCTTCTATGCAAAATCCCACAGAGTGCTCAACTACAAATACCAAATACCCAAAGTCTTCTTGCTACCGGCCTCTTCTGCACCAGACCTCCACCTGCTTCAAGCTTACCCTTGTACACACCTTGCACCAAGCTTCCACAAAGGGGGAGGAATGAATACCTTCTGTCGGCACGCGTACACTGCAATGAGACCTTGAAATCCTTGGGGGACTAGCTTAGCACTCTCTGCACACTTCCTTAGTCACTCTTCATGCACTCTTGCACTTCCACTTCTCTGCGTCGCACTCTGGTGACTCTTGCACTTCTCTCTCTTGCTCCACTTAGACTATGCTTCTCTTGCTTACACTAGAATGGTCCAAGAATAGTCTTTGCCTTGAATTGAGTGTGTCGATCACGTACGCTCCTAACTGCAATAGTATCTTGGTGCTCACTTTGATGTCCCAAGATTGTCTTCACCAGTGGTAGCCAACGACTCCCTGTTTTGTCCTGTAGTGACTTTAAACTAAAACCAAAAATTTAATTGGGGGGCCATATTTTCACTTGTGCGTAGGCTGCCGCTTCACATACCTTTACATTTCCTTTTAAGTCTTCACTTTTGCACATAAGAGGGGGTTCACCTGAACCTTCCCAAATACTTTAAAAACACTTTGAACCTTAGGGAAATTAGAGAAATACCTCTGCAACCTGCAACCCACTTTCTCTAATTTACCCTTCAATGTGGACAATTAGTTGTGCACTACCTGTGCACTTTGACACCTGTACTTCAGCACTTTGACTTTGCACCTGTTAACTTTGACCTTGACTTTATTGACTTTGATCATTTTGACTTTGACCTTTTGTCTTTGACTACGATTGACTTTGACTGCACTTGACTTTGACCAATATGGCTTTTATGGGCTCAACAGTAATAAATTTCCACTTCCAAACCAAAAGCAGATTGAAATACTTTTAGATCTAGGAAAGCACAAGAATCACCATATGAAGTACAATTCAGCTCACAAAACTTTTTGGGATAAATACCACGACCAAAAACATCATTGTTTAAATACATAAAATCTTGAAAAGAACTAATCAGGAACAAGCAGATCATCTACAAAGCTTCTAATATTAGAAAGTTTATGTAAAATGATAGGAGAAGTATTAGCTAAAACAAGCCTTTCCATAAATTCAAATTCATAAGTAAAAAAATAAAAATTAGCAAGAAAGGCAGCACAATTTGTACCCATAGGAATTCCAATACATTGCTTGAATAAAGTTAATGTTTCTTTCTGCTATCTATATATACAGACTTAAATTTCAACCACATATAATTAAAATGCAACACAGATGTTTCTACCGAAACAGCCTTACATCTATCTTTACTGAACTTAAAAGAGAAAACTTTCCTAACTAAAGAAGAAATCCTATGTTTTAAATCATTCAAGTCTAGCTTTGTATACAAAGTGGTGAAGTCAAAAGTTTGAAGCCCCAAAGGAACATATTTTTCTTCTAGTGTTCTTGGAGAGTTGAAAGACTTTATTACAGGAATAACACCTAGTGAATCATCTAAGATCCAACTAGAGGAGGTTGGCACATCTGCATCTTTGAGTAATTCCTTCCAAATATCATGAATAGTAGGTAAAATGGCTTTAAAACAATTGATCAATCATTTGGAAACATCCATCAAAAAAGTATTATAAGATGCTACTATAAGTCTTGGTTTGGGATTCTTATGGAATTTCCAAATTGTAAATAAAAATTGTAAGTTTGGATACAATTTGAAACCATAATATTTACCAAAATCTTGATGACTTGAAATGACTTCTCCAAAAGAAACATTGCAAAACTGATGTGTAGAGGAGTGATTTTCTTTCCTAAGGCACTCCACATAAAACTTTTTACAAGTAACAACAAAATTTTTAGGACATTCATCTCTAAAGTTAAATCAACCTTCATAGAAATTTTCTTCATAACTACTGATTTCCAATGAGTAAAATTTCTGAATACTTAAAGATTCTTCAAATTTTAGAATGAAATGTCAATGCCGTTTTCTATATCTTTAAGGATTCAAGCATTCTTAGAGGTATGAATTCTATATTTTTTTTCCTACTGAAAAAAGTTCTTTCAAAATACTAGTAAGGAAGAATAGAACAATCGGCAGAAACTATATGGCCCAAATCCTTGTTTACAAAAGAGGAAAAGGAACCAATATTGCAACAACAAGTTCTTTTAGAAAATGACAATCTATCTTGCTCTTTCATATATCTTTCAATATCATTGTAATTGAAAGTTTTTTTACCCAGAGTTTGCATATATTTATATATAACCAAAGGATGGACCCAAAGCTTTCTAACATAAGAACAAAGAGATTCTATCACTTGTTTTGATTTCAAAATAGAGTTCAAGCCAACTTTATCTATTTTTGGAGAAGTAAAGATAGTAATTAGTAAAACTCTACTTCAAATTAAAGGATTATGAGAAACACAAGAGGATTTTAGAAATTCGGATATGAGAATTCGAAGTTGAAAGTTATGGAATTTTCTAAGACTTAAATCCTCATGACAAAAATTTTCCAAGATATATAGAAGTTTAAAGAGGACTCTTTTGTTATACTTTTCAAAGATTTTGAGAGAAAAAGATCTCCCTTGCATAAGTCTATCCAAGAAAATTAATCTTCTTTTAAAATCATTAAACTTACGAGATTGACCATTCAAAGAGCTAAATAAAAGTTCATTAGAAGATGATGATGGGAGATCCTCATCCACAGACTCTAACCTATAGCATAAAATAAGGAACCTATGGGGAGAGGAAACAAAAACATTAATATTACAAGGTGGAACCAAAATTTCTGTATGTCAAGAAGATTGGATGGTTGAGGAAACTTTTGGATACCTATGCCATAACATGGGAGTTTTCTTATTGATAGATCTACTCTTATGAAGGCTAGATTTTCCATCTAAATTGAAGCCTTTATGGAAAAAAGTATGCAAAGTGCACATCCAAAATAATTCCCTAGGCAAAGCTGCTTTGTAATAGTCTTTAGAGTTTCTAAAATTACCTTCTATATGTTCAATAGGAAAACAACGAAATGATTCAAAATCATGTTTTGCTATGGATGCATAAAAAGGTTTTACTTTCTCAATTAAAATTCTTTTGGAATGAATTTTCCTAGCTTCTCTAACATGCTCTTGAAAACAAATGAATGTAGTCCTAAAAGTTTGACCAACACATAAAAATGAACTATCGTAAATATTATAGACTACATAAATGACTTGTGAGCAATGAATTGGACTTAATGCATTATCTTCATGCAAATGCGTTTCTCTTAACTACCTTAAACAAAGAAGAGCTTTTATTGAATTATTGGTGTAATGACGATTATCTAAAGCCGTTTTGGAAGAAGACAAATGAATATGACCATTATCTAAACAATGCAAAGAATTTAAATTAAATATAGCTAAGAATTTGAACCTTTCTCTTCCACTACTATAAACACAATAACGAACAAGATTTAAAGAAGAGTTTGAAGCACGTGCTTGGTCAAAATTGAAACTCGAAGTTGCTGAATAAGTATTATGAGAAATGTCTATAATCATGTCAAAAAATCAAATCAATGCCCACCTGTAGGCCAAAGATCCTAGGTTAGAGAAAGTGCTAACCACACTCCCCATTTGTGTAGCAAGGTTGCTGCCAAGCAGTGAGGACCTTAAATAAGGCTGCTTGTTACACTCGAGAGATCATCGATGAAACGTGCAGTCGAGTGCCCATGATCCTTTGCTAGAATCATTACTTCACTTCCTCTCCCACAAGAAATTGTTCATGAAACTACACAAAGAACCCTTGCTCTCAAAGACCCACTTTTTTCTTTATTAAGAAATCAAAGTAAATAAATAAAGCAACCCTACCAAAAAAAATACCCAAAAAAAAGGAAACAAAGACTTAAGAACAAAATAACTAAATAATAAAATACCTCACAATAACAACAAACAAACTAACTAGTACGCACACATATAAACACTCATACATCCATAGAGAACACAGCCAAAAAGTATAAAAGATATAAACAAAATAGAAGATTACCAAATTAAGAAAAATACACAAAATTAAAATAATAAAAAATATCAGACTCAAATTTTCTTTAAAATATTAATTATTATGATTATTTGAAAAGCATTTGAATTTATTTTCTTTTTTAAGCATACACTCAAATACATACATACACATACACACCCAAATCCGCACATACACAGGCGAAGATTCTCACATTCACAAACTCACATGCCCAAACACTGAAGTATAATAAGATTAAATGTCTGGGTATTCACATCCTTATGAGATATTTCTAATAAGCACAAACAGCTGGTCATAACTCGGACAAAAATCCAAAGATTTGCATGTTCGCTATGTGAAGATAGAGAACACAAACACATACACATTAGAAAAAACAACTACCAAAAGCAAGAGATTACACAAAAAATAAGACCAAAATAATACAAAAAATACAAAGTAGAACGAAAACTGATACAAAAAGAGCCACACTAAAAATAATAATCAATATTAAAGTTTTTGATATCTATAATTATGATTTCAATTATATATATGTTATGGATTATACTTTTATTTATTTTATTTTATTTAATTAATTTATTATTATTATTTTTTTAAATTATATAAATATATATATATAATTTAAAAATAATAATAATAATAAATTAATTAAATAAAATAAAATAAATAAAATTATAATCCATAACATATATATAATTGAAATCATAATTATAAAATACAATAAATAAAAGATAATAATAATTACACACACACATACACACACACATACACATACACACACACACACACACATACATATATATATATATATATATATATATATATATATATATATATATATATATATATATATATATATATGTATGTATGTATGTATGTATGTATGTATGTATGTATGTATGTATGTATGTATGTATGTATGTATGTATGTATGTATGTATGTATGTATGTATGTATGTATGTATGTATGTATGTATGTATGTATGTATGTATGTATGTATGTATGTATGTATGTATGTATGTATGTATGTATGTATGTATGTATGTATGTATGTATGTATGTATGTATGTATGTATGTATGTATGTATGTATGTATGTATGTATGTATGTATGTATGTATGTATGTATGTATGTATGTATGTATGTATGTATGTATGTATGTATGTATGTATGTATGTATGTATGTATGTATGTATGTATGTATGTATGTATGTATGTATGTGTGTATGTGTGTATGTGTGTATGTGTGTATGTGTGTATGTATGTATGTATGTATGTATGTATGTATGTATGTATGTATGTATGTATGTATGTATGTATGTATGTATGTATGTATGTATGTATGTATGTATGTGTGTGTGTGTGTGTGCATCTTCAACTATCAGAATTAAACTTTATCATGCATAGCTTGGACAAATAGCTATGATATCCCTAATCACGTCATCAGTGCTCTAGAGTAGGTGTAGACATTAATAAAGAGTCTTTCTAAATAAAGATCTCTAACAAAGTCAATGAACTTAGTTTCTATCACTTCCGGAAGTGAAGGGAAAACTCAACAATGATAAAGTCTTGCACAAAGAATAAACAAATAATAAGAAAGAAATTAAAATAAGAATTATAATAATTAAGATTAATAAATATATAAATATATATAACTATACATACATATATATATATAATACTAAATAATTGAATTAAATTTAAAAAAAATAAAGAAATAGCTAAAATAAAAAATAAAAGTAATCATAATAGAAAACATTAAAAGAACCAAAGACTAAATTAAAACTATAAATAAAGAGTGAAAGAACCCCCTCAAAATACCTTATCATTAACCAATATAAAGTTCTCCTTTTCTATTGAATTTACTAATGATTAATTTGAATACATGAAAAGAAGAAGAACCATAAATGAACTAGTTACTAAGTAAGAAAGTCCTTACCTTCTTTGAAACTTTCTTGAAAGAATACCCTTTTTGAACAAGCAAAGAGATTAATTGATAACACTGAACTACAAATGAAGAAAAGCTTGAACATAGACGAGAAAATCTAAACAATTGAGAGCAAACAACGCCATACTTTGCTAAATGAGAAATATTTGAATCAATGTGAGGCATTCGTATCATGTTAATGCTAGGAAATTCCGGTTCTAATCTTTTATAATAAATTTCTACTTCCAAACCAAAAGGAGATTGAAATATTTTTAGATCTAGGAAAGCATAAGAATCACCACATGAAGTACAATTCAGCTCACAAAACTTTTTGGGATAAATACCATCACTAAAAGCTGTTGATATATTTAGGTAGTGATGTGTGTGAACACACTAGGACTGCCGGGGTACTTTTTTCCCTCTTTAAGAGGTTTTTTTCCCCCGGCTTGTATATACGCCTATTGCCCTAATGGGCTACTTATCTTTGTACATTCTCTAGTAATACATTCAGTATTGTGTGTTTGTGCTCCAAGCTTCTTCTTCTTCCTTGTGCTGTTTGCGTGCTTCCGCAGACATCTATCTCCAACAATTGGTATCAGAGCAGGTCGTCGCTTCATCTAGGGCGTCGTCGATACTCCTTCGTTTGCAGTCTCAGAATCGCACGAATTTTGGTGAGCATACTCAGCGTGTTTCCGAGATCAATACAGCTTCGCTATGTGGTGCCGAAATCGCGATCTGAGCTCGTTTCGCCCTCCGAATGCACTATTGCAATGCTTGTGCAGGCTATTTCGTCTTTTTGTGCCAAAGGTATATACCAGTTTCTGTTCGCCAGTTTAAGCATCTCGAAGTCTGCTACAGGTCTAGCAGAACTCGTCTGGGCAGTTCTGTTCAACTTTTTGAGATAGTCAATTTTCTGCATCAAGGTATTTTAGTCACCGGCCATGGCTGAAAGCAGTGATGTATTCCATATGTTGGCTGTTGAGGATAAGTTAGATGGTACCAACTACCCATTGTGGGCTTATATGATGCGACATGTTTTGGTTGCAAAAGGATTGTGGAACATTGTGCAGGGTGTTAAAAGACGTCATGTTACACTTGTAACAACAGGTACTGCAAATACAAGTGCTGGAGCTGATGAAGATGGTGTCGAAGATAATATTCCGTAGATTCTTGTTCGTGCTGTTGTTTCTGTTGCACCTACTGCAGAGCAAATTCGGTGGGATGGCAGAGATGCCCCGGCACATGCATTGATAGCTTTGTCTATCAAACGTGCCATTATTCCTCATATTCGCTCTTGCAAAATAGCTAGGGATGCTTGGGATACACTTACCACATTGTATCAAGCTAGGAATGAGGCTCGTGTTGCTTACCTCCGAAAACAGTTGGAGAGTGAGCACATGAATGAAGGTGATTCTATGGACAGTTTCCTAACGAAGATCAAAGATTTGAAGGAACAGTTGATTTCTGCTGATGAGGTTATACCAGATAGCTCACTTGTGCAGACCGTTCTGAATGGTCTTCCTGATTCATATCAAAGTTTTGCTTCTACTCTTTGGTTGATGATGAAAGGCAATCCGATTGCCTTATCATTTGAGGAGTTAGTCTCTGTTCTATTGCAAGAAGATCAATCCAGGCAGAACAGGTCCATTATGCGTGTTGCAGATCAAGCTTTCCTGGCTAGTCAGAAGGGTAAAGGAAAATGGAGCTCTTCTACTAGTAAGCAGAAATCTGCAAATGCTGCACATTCAAAGAACCAAGATAAAGATGAGAAGAAATCAGAAAAGCAGAAATTGTTTTGCAAGTACTGTAAAGGGAATGATCATATCATAAAGAACTGTCCAAAACTGGCTACAAAAGAGGCAAAGAAAAAGGAGTTCGGAATGGTTGTTGCAGAAGCCTCTACACCAAAAACAGAGTCTGCTAATCTTGTGCAGGAAGAAGAATGGGCGTTTACTACTGTTTGCAGTTTTGACCCATCTTCTCATGACCAGTGCATGTCTATAGTAGACTCAGATGTTTGGTACTTTGACAGTGGGGTGACCAAACATATTACCTCGCAGCACAGTTTCTTCTCTTCACTCGAGCCTGCCCCTACAGGGAATACTGTCACATGCGCCAACTCCTCTTATCCTGTTATGGGAGTTGGTAAGATCATTCTGACTACTGCTAATGGTAGTTCTTTCACCCTGTCAGATGCTTTATTTGTGCCAGGGATCAAGGAGAATCTGTTATCAGTTTCTGCATTAGCCAAGATTGGCTTGGTTGTGAAATTCATTGATGACAGGTGTACAGTTCATGATCTATCAAATGGCGATGTGATTATTACTTCTGGCATTTTGTGTCGTGGGCTGTATAAGCTCATAGACTATGAAAGATCTGTGAATGATTCGGCATGTGCACTTCATGATTCTCAGGCTATGTAAGATGCAAAGCTTTGGCATGCACGCTTTGGTCATCTGAATTTTGCTAGTTTGCTACGCCTGCAGAAATCTGATATGGTGTCTTCTTTGGCCAAGCTTGAGGCACCTAGAAAACATGTATGTGAAGGCTGTATTTTGGGCAAAATGCAGCGTTCCTCCTTTCCAAAAGATGGTTCAGTTCGGGCTACACAGAAATTGCAGCTTTTACATAGTGATGTCTGTGGTCCTATGCAGACACCCTCTTTTGGGAATTACCTTTACTTCATGACTTTCATTGATGATTTTTCCAAGCATGCATGGGTATATCCACTCAAAGAAAAGTCCGAAGTGTTCATGTGCTTTAAACAGTTTTTGGTTTTGGCTGAAAATCTGTCAGCATGTAAAATGGGCACCCTCCGTTCTGATCGAGGGGGGGAATATTTGTCTTCTGATTTTAATGCATTTCTGGTTGAACGTGGGATAAAATACCAGTGTACAGTGCCGTATACGCCTCAACAGAATGGAGTTGCTGAACAAAAGAACAGGTCACTCATGGAGATGGCGAGGTGCATGGTCAAGAGTCAGGCTTTACCACATAGTTTCTGGCTTGAGGCGGTCATGTGTGCACCATATGTACTGAACAGGTGTCCCACTAAAGCGCTGCAGTCTATCACTCCATATGAGGCTTGGCATGACCGCAAGCCATCTGTTGCTCATCTGCGTGTTTTTGGTTGTTTGGCATATGCATTAGTGCCTGAACAACATCGCAGAAAATTGGATGATAAGGCAGTAAAATGTATTTTTATTGGGTACAGTTCTGAAAGTAAAGGCTATCATCTGTATCATCCACAGACTAAACGCATTTTGGTTAGTCGTGATGTCTTCTTTGTGGAAGATGCTATTCAGCCATTGCTTTCATGTACTAAGGAGACATTTGTTAGCTCCAAAGACATGTATGATACATTGATGCCTCTTTTTACAGGTGGACAGTCTAGTACTGGTCCTAATGAGGCAACTTCTCAGCCTTTGTAGGTTTCATATGATGATGCAGATCATTCTATTTCTGATGCAAATTTACATGATGCACTTGTTGATGAGAGAGCTGATATTGAGCAGGCAAAAACTATGCCAAAATGGATGGTGCAGACTTTGCGTGACAGCAAATTAGATGCACCTTTGTCATATCGTACTCGTTCAAGCTCTCATAGTGCCTTCTTTGCATCAGATTGCTATGCTATGGCTGCGTCTAGTCTCTGTGATGAGAATGAGCCTGTTTCTTTTGATAAACCACAGAATTCAGAAAATTGGATGGCTGCCATGCAATCTGAATATGATGCTATAATGAAGAATGATACATGGTCTTTATGTGACTTGCCTCCTGGCAAGAAGGCCATTGGCACTAAGTGGGTATACAAGCTGAAGCGTAAACCTGATGGTACAGTTGACAGGTATAAGGCTAGGCTTGTTGCAAAGGGTTATGCGCAGGAAAGAGGCATTGATTTTGATGAGACCTTTGCACCTACATGCCGTATGACTACTGTTTGGAGCATTTGTGCACTTGCAGCCCATCATGGTTGGAATGTACATCAGTTGGACATTAAAACAGCATTTTTGAATGGTGACTTGCATGAAGAAGTGTATGTTTTTCAACCCCGTGGCTTTGTGCAGAAAGGGCATGAAAATCAGGTGTGCAGGTTAAAGAAGGCATTATATGGTTTAAAGCAAGCACCACGTGCTTGGTATGAGAAGATACATGCCTATCTGGTTGCACATGGTTTTGTGAACAGTCCAACTGAAAGCACCTTATATGTTAAGCGTGCTAATGATGTGCTTCTGATCATTGTTGTCTATGTTGATGACATGCTGCTCACTGGTCCTATTGAGAAGCATATTGCTGATTACAAAGCTGATTTGCATGCCTCATTTGAGATGTCTAATTTGGGGCATTTGCATCACTATTTAGGCATTCAGTTTATGCAAGTTGATGGTGGAATGGCTTTGTGTCAAACGAAATATATTGACACATTATTGCAGCGTTTTGGCCTTGAAGACTGTAAGCCTATTTCCACTCCTATGGGGACAGGTTTACGATTGAGTCTTCATGATGCTGGAGATGCATTGGATGTTGTTCTCTATCAGCAGGCTGTTGGATGCTTGATTTACTTATGCATTACTCGGCCAAATATTCAGTTTGTTGTCTCACAGATGAGCAGGTTTATGCATTGCCCAGGAGTCACGCATTGGAAGGCAGTCAAGCGCATCTTTCGCTACTTGAGTGGTACTCGGCTACTTGGGTTGTTTTATCCCAAGGGGGAATCACTACCGCCAGATTTGCATGCTTTTTCTGACTCAGATTGGGCTGGTTGCTATGACACTCGTGTGTCCACCAGTGGTTTTTGCTTCATGCTTGGTAGCTCATGTATATCTTGGTTGAGCAAGAAGCAGCCTACTGTGGCCACTTCCAATTGTGAGGCTGAGTATAGGGCAGCTTTCACAGCGACTGTTGAGTGTGTGTGGCTCAGATGCCTTATGGTTGATTTGGGTGTTGGCCAGTCTTCTGCCACCACCATCTTCACTGACAGTCAGAGCGCATTGGCAGTTGCGAGGAACCCTGTGTTCCATGCTCGCACTAAGCACATTGAGGTGCATTATCACTATGTCAGGGAGAGGTTCTCTGCTGGGGAGATCAGCTTGGCATATGTGCCCACGCAGGAGAACATTGCAGACCTTTTCACGAAGGCTCTGCCTAGGGAGAAGTTTGAAGCTTTCCGCAAAGCTTTGGGCTTACTTCCTTTTGTAAAGTGATTTCCACATAGCTTGGCACTTCCTTATACATGAGTGCCAGCTACTTGTTCACCGCATCACTCCCAGGGGGGATTTGTTGATATATTTAGGTAGTGATGTGTGTGAACACACTAGGACCGCCGGGACACTTTTTTCC
Organism: Ceratopteris richardii; assembly: GCA_020310875.1. Taxonomy (NCBI): domain Eukaryota; kingdom Viridiplantae; phylum Streptophyta; class Polypodiopsida; order Polypodiales; family Pteridaceae; genus Ceratopteris; species Ceratopteris richardii. The sequence continues at coordinate 115,207,171 of CM035433.1, read as the reverse complement.
CTCTTTATGAGGTTTTTTTCCCCCGACTTGTATATACGCCTATTGCCCTAATGGGCTACTTATCTTTGTACATTCTCTAGTAATACATTCAGTATTGTGTGTTTGTGCTCCAAGCTTCTTCTTCTTCCTTGTGTTGTTCGCGTGCTTCCGCAGACATCTATCTCCAACAAAAGCATCATTGATGAAATACATAAAATCTTAAAAAGAACTGAAATCAGGAACAAATAGATCATCTACAAAGCTTCTAATAATAGAAAGTTTGTGTAAAATGATAGGACAAGTATTAGCTAAGACAAGGCTTTCCATAAATTCAAATTCATAGGTAAAAAGATAAAAATTAGTTTGTAGCCATAGAAATTCCAATACATTGCTTGAATAAAGTATCACCAACTGAAATATAGAAGTTTTCTAAAATAAAATCTGTTCAAAGAAGAATGTCAGTTTCATCTATTATTCTAGTGTAATGTTTCTTTCTACTATCTATATCTACAAACTTGGATTTCAACCACAAATAATTAAAATGCAACGCAGATATTTCTACCAAATGAGCCTTACATCTATCTATGTTGAACTTAAAAGAGAAAACTTTTCTAACTAAAGAAGAAATCCTATGTCTTAAATCATTCAAATGTAAATTTGTATACGAAGTGGTGAAGTCAAAAGTTTAAAGCCCTAAATGAACAGATTTTTCTTCTAGAACTCTTGAAGAGTTGAGAGACTTTATTACAGGAATAACACCTAATGAATTATCTAAGATCCAACTAGAGGAGCTTAGCACATCTGTAAAATGGCTTTAAAATAATTTCTTAACCATTTGGAAACACCCATGAGAGAAGTATTACAAGATGCAACTATAAACCTCACTTTGATGGGATGCTTATGGAATTTCCAAACTGTATATAAAAATGGTAAGTTTTGATACAATTTAAAACCATAAGATTTACCAAAATCTTGATGACTTGAAATTTCTTCAGAAGAAACATTGCAAAACTGATATATAGAGGAGTGAGTTTCTTTCATAAGGCATTCTTCATAAAAGTTTTTATGGTAAAAACAAAATTATTAGGGCATTCAGAGCTAAAAAAAAGTTCATTAGAAGATGATGATGGGAGATAAGTTCATTAGAAGATGATGATGGGAGATCCTCATCCGCAGACTCTAACCTATAGCATGAACTAACAAATCTATGGGAAGAGGAAATAGAAACATTAATATTATGATGTGGAACCCAAATTTTTGTATGTCGAGAAGATTGGATGGTTAAGACAACTTTTGGATATCTACGCCATTATATAGGAGTTTTCTTATCGATAGATCTACTTTTACAAAGGCGAGATTTTCCTTCTAAATTGAAGCCTTTGGAAAAAAAGATATGCAAAGTGTGCATCCGAAATAATTCCCTATGCAAAGCTTCTTTGTAAAACTCTTTTAGAGTTTCTAAAATTACCTTCCATGTGTTCAATAGGAAAACAACAAAACGATTCAAAACCATATTTTGTTATGGATGCATAAAGAGGTTTTACTTTTTCATATAAAATTCTTTTGGAATGAATTTTCCTAGCTTCTCTAGCATGCTCTTGATAACAAATAAATGCAATCCTAAAAGTTTGACCAACATATAAAAATGAAGTATGATAAATATTATAGATTACATAAATGACTTGAGCAATGAATTGGACTTGATGCATTATCTTCATGCAAACTTTTTTTTCTTAAATGCTTTAAACAAAGAAGAGCTTTTGTTGAATTATCGGTATAATGAGTATTTTCAAAGTTATTTTGAATGAAGACCAATGAAGATGACCATTATCTAAGCAATGCAAAGAATTTAAATTAGATCTAGCTAAGAATTTGAACCTTTCTCTTCCACTACTATAAACACCATAAGGAATAAGATTTGAAGAGGTTGAAGCACGTACCTAGTCAAAATTGAAACTCAAAGTCGCTCAATAACTATTATGAGAAATGCCTATAGTCAAGTCAAAAAATCATATCAACGCCCACGTGTAGGCCAAAGATCCTAGGTTAGAGAAAGTGCTAACCACACTTCCCATTTGTGTAGTAGGGCTGCTGCCAAGCAGCACAGCCCTCAAATAAGG